>JAJJKF010008285.1:0-10379 GCA_023805525.1 Ostracodinium dentatum
CAATCCCCAATCCCCAATCCCCAATCCCCAATACCCAATACCCATGAAATAATAAAATATAATTTATATAATTATTTTTAATTAAATAATTATTTTAAAAATATATATATATATTAATTAATTAAATAATAAAAAAAAATAATTTAATTTTTTTAGTTTAATAATATTAATTAATTTAATTAATAAATTAATAAATTAACTCTTATATAAGTTTTTTTAAATAATAATTAATGCAATAACAAGCTTTTTATTTTTTAATAATAACAGCTCCTTTAATTGCGTGAGTCTTCTTGAAGTAATTAATAACAATTTGAATATATTTTATCCATCTATCAACTTCTTTTTCATTTTCACATTGAACGTTAAGGGCTTTCATTCCATCTACTGTAGTAGGACCGATAATAGAGAAGCATACTTCGGGTGGTGGGATTTTTCTGAACAATCCTTTACTCTTTTTGAAAGCGTCTGTACCGTGACCTTTTAGTATTTTTTTGATTGTCGGAGTGTCAATAATATACTTTGGCTTTGGTGGTAAATTACTCTTTATCTTTTTGGCCGAAACTTTCATTAAGTCTTTACTGAAAACAAGTTGCATTTGCTTTGAATCTCCTTGTTCATTAATTATTTTGACTTGTTTTCCATTTGTTAAGAAGTTTCTGACTTCTGGTGGGATAGGCTCTACGATTTTGATTTCATCAACTCCGATTGAATTAGGATCTTCTAATTGGATTTTGCATAAGTTAACATTGAATAATAATTGTCTTCCTTCGAATTCAATCTTTTTATCATATGCACCAACTTTTTTAATTACTCTATTGATTAAATCTGGAACTTTTTTATCTTGTAACATTTTCTTGTAATCATCACTGGCTGCTGCTATGTTCTTCAACATATTAAATACACTTGCTACACATTGAATATTTGTTTCATTATCATTTAATAATGCAATACAAGCATCAATACCATTATTTAAGACAAAGGAAGGAATACATTGATTATTTTGGCATAAAGTATCTAATAATGGAACAATTATTTGTCCTTCATCAGTATATCCTTTTTCAATTACATCTTGGACTAAATTACCCATTAATTCATCGGCTATTTTAGGACAATTTTCTTTTTCTGAGGCTATTCCTTTTAATAATTTAAATACTTCTGATTTTAATTCAATTACATCATTATTCAAACCATCACTGTATAATGCATTTTCCAAAGTACCTTTCATACAATCTAATAATCCATTGCTCATCATAGCAGTTGAGAAGACATTATTTTTAGCAAATAATGATAATATTTTATATCCATTTTCTTGTATTTCTGGATTATCTTTATATAATTTTAATAGATTAAGTACATTAGGAACAGTTTCATCATATACTTCTTCAGTTAAATATGGTTTTCTATTAAGTCCATCATTCATTAATTTTAATGACATATTAACTAAATCTGGATTATAATCTTGAAGTTTGGTGCTTTCTGGGATTAAATCATAGAATTTCTTAGTATAATCTCTTCCATCTTTATCATTCTTGAGATTTTTAACCAAAGCTCCGGCGATACAGTTGACATTTTGTAAAATATCTGGATTTGCATAATAATTTTGTTGTAAATCTTTTAATAATTTATAAGTTTGTGGTAAATCTAATTTATCATAATTTTTACCGCTTTCATTGAAAAGGTGATTAGATAAAGCATGTAAAGCACTGATTAAATAATCTGGCTCATTATTTTCATTTTCTAATGTTTTATTTATAGTATCTCCGAAATTAGTATTATTAGCCAAGTATTCGTTGGAGCTTGGAGGAACTGTAACTTGTTCAAGGGTTCCGGCACAGTGGCTCATTATACCTCTAATCATTTCTGGTGGTTTTAAGTAATTAACATAATTTTCATCATTATACATAGAATCTGAAATTGGTTTTCTGTATGCTTCAGCAGCTTTTTCTTCCTCAGTTTTTGGTTCTACTTTGTCATTGAAAGCTTCTAACATTTTCACAGTATTATAAGTGATTCCCATCTTATTGAATTTATCAACGTTGTTCAAATCATTTTTGACTAAATTATTATATAATTTTGATAAATTATAACAAGTCTTAAGATATCCATTTTCATCTTCGTTTTCACCTTTATTTTCTTCGTATCTTTCAGGACCTTCTTGGACAATATTTGAAACTTCATCATTTAATTGTTTAAGTAATCCACAATCCAAAGCTTCTTGGCCATTTACTGGACTATCTTTAGTTAATAAGCTCAAAGTATTTAAGCATGCATTCAAATAATCATGATCTCCTCTAAATTTATTTAGATCATTATTCATTGAGTTTATTAAACCAAGTTCTCCTAATCTGGGTTTTGCTTTGTCAGTATTTAATAATGTAGCTAACTCTAAAACTTTACACATTAAGGGTGCATTTCTATCATGTAGTTTAACACATTTTTTCATAATTTCTATTGTTGGTTCAACGATTTCGTCTGGAATGTTTTCTTTATTTGGAGTATTTTTGATATAATTACCTGCTGTATTCAAAATTGAGTTCAATAAATTTGTATTTCCAGTTTTTTGTCCCAATTCTAATAATTTATCTAATCCAATTTTATTAAATATGTTATCATAGGCAATTTTATTTTTGCATAAATTAGAGAAAATTACATTATCATATCCGAAAAGATTTTGTACATCGGAATTAGCAGCAATTAATTCAGGTCTATCATATAATTTAGTAACTTCATTTATAGTAGAGTCAAACACAGGAGATTCGGCGATAATTGGTAAAGCATTTTCACTGTTAGAGCATGCTTGTAAAACATTTTTACCATCTATTTCAAATCCTAAATGTTTATTATTAACATCTGGTTCTCCATTTTCGTTAAATAATTGATAATCTTCATCTAATTTTTCCATAAAGTTCATGAAACCTCCTTCTAAAATAGGTTTATGATTATCTGGAGCTAAAGCCATTTTCTTCAATAAATTAAGACATTTATGAACATTATCAGCTCTTACTACATTTAATTCGGGATCTTCGGTTGTTTTCATATCATTATAATTTTTACGTAATAAAGATAAGACTTGATTTAAATCATTTGTAATTTCTGGATTTTCTAAACTGCTAAGTGTTGATTTAATTTTAGCATTATCGGCTTGGTGAAGCATTAAAGCACTAGAGACAAATGACATTTTTCTCAAAGATGAAGCATTTTTCACTGGGTCTCTACTTATTGTACTACCTCTGTCACGTTGGAATGGATTTCTTACTCTACCTGGGATATTTGAATTTCTACCATCATCATCATCACCTTTTCCATCGAATGGATTCTTTAATTTTCCTGGAATTCTTGAATTATTAATATCTTCTTCTTTAGGTCCGAATGGATTCTTTAATTTACCCGGAGTTGTTTTACCATCGTCTTCTGCTCTTTTTCCCATATCTCCAAATCTATCATCATTTAATTTACCTGGTCTGTATGCAGCAGCATATTTAAGTAAAGCTCTTTTGTGAGTTTCGAAGCAATTTCCAACACGCTTTTCTAAATTAATTATTTTATTTTCATCTTCAGCAACTTCTTCTTTTTCTTTTTTGGCCTTATCTGCTTCTTTAATTTGGGCTAATATAGGTCTTAATGGTTCTCCTATCTTTGGATCTAAATCATTATATAATGTCTCTAATTTATTAAGTTGATCATCAGTTATTAAATCTCCTTTGGCTAATGTTTTATAATTATTTTTGTCTTTTAATAAATTACATAAGGAGTCTACTTCGGTTTCTGCAATTGCAGCTCCTCCATCTTCTAATGAAGGTACTGGATCATTTATCATTTTATCTAATAAAGATCTCATTCCTTGAGGATCGTTATTAATCATATTTTCAACGTTATAATTTGATTGTGTGGCATTATTAAATAATTTAGCTAACATCAATCTCTTTTCATTAGTTAAACCTGGTTCGAAATAGTCCTTCTTTAATGTATCCCATAAATTGGCATTCTTGATCATTTGTTTCATTAATCCTGGGAATTTGGATAAAGTGGCCAAAGTTTGCATATTTTGATCTCTAATTTCTGGATCTTCATCTCCATGTTTAGCCATATCATCAACAATGAAATCTAATAAATCTTGTCCTACTTTATCTTCTCCGTTTTGTAATCTCTTTGCTAAATTCAAAGGAATAGATCTTAAATGTTTATCATTTATTCCTTGTTTATTTATAGCATCATTAAGTTGTTTAATTAAATCTCTTACTCTATGGCTATTACCTGGTTCTAATAATTGATTTTTAGTATCATTTTCAACTGCATGATCCAATAAATTCCATAATTTAATTCTTTTGTCTTGTACTTCATCTTCTTTATCTTTATCAGCAATACCATCTCTTGCTAAGTCATCAACAAGATTTAAGCATGCATCGAACATATTCTTGGTTGCATCGGCTTTAACCTCTGGATCTTCATCAGTTTTATAATATAATTCAGCTCCGGACATAAGAGTTCTTAAGTTTTCTTCTTTTTCTTTTTTGATTTCTGGATATTGTCCTGTAGGAGAATTAACGATTTCTCTATGTAAATCATTCAAGAATGGTGCAGTCTTATTAAATAATGCATTCAAATGTGATAAATAATTTTGAGTTAATTCTACATTTTCATCGTCGGGTTTTGGTTCTTTTTCATATTTACCTAATTCATTCATAAGTTTATCCATTTCGCCGTTGAATTGTTTTACGAAAAGATAATTGTCAGGAGTATAAACTGGTTCAGCCAAAACTTCTATATTATTGATATATTCACTATTTACAGGATCATCACGAGTTAAAACACCACTTAATACTTTATTGTATCTTTCATCTTGTTCTTTTTTCTCTTTGTTTGCTCTATCTCCGACTTCTCCTAATTTATTCTTTAAATTACCTAAGAAATGAGTCTTCTTTCCATCGTCTCCTTGTCCTTTACCACCGAATGGATTCTTTAATTTTCCGGGAATCTTTGAATTATTAATTTCATCTCCTTTATTATCATCAAATGGATTCTTTAATTTTCCTGGAATTCTTGAATTATTAATATCTTCCTCTTTAGGTCCAAATGGATTCTTTAATTTGCCAGGAATTCTTCCTTCATCATCATCTGGTCTTCTTCCCATATCTCCGAATCTATCATCATTTAATGGACCTGGTAAAGGTCTTCCTTCATTATTCTTATCTCCTTCCTTTAATAAGTAATTATATAATTTAGCTAAAGAAAGTACAACTCCTGAATCATATTTTTCTTTTTCTGGTAATGAATTAATGTTGAAAGGTTCTAATACAGGATTTTCTCCCTTTTCAATTTTACCTGATAAGATTTTGTTATTTAATTCATCTATTTTATTTTGTTTATCTTGTAGTATTTTTTCAATAGCTGGTTTATATTCACCATTCAAATGATTGAAGAAACGACAAATTTCGGGTTGTGCATCTGAGAATACATTTCTAAATTCTTCTGGTTCAGTAGCAAGCGATATATATGTTAATAATTTATTTTTATCTTGTAATTCACTTTCAGGGTTTTCCATTCCATATTCACCTAATTCATGATCATAATCTTCTGGATTATCTTTTTTATTTTCAGTCTTTCTTCTTCTTGTTGTTCCTCTATTTCTTCCTCTCATGCTAGATCTCATGGAATCTTGTCTTGGTAATGGTTTATCATCATAAGGACTTCTTAATTTACCTGGAATTCTTGAATCATTTCCACCATCTCCATCATCATGACCACCATATGGACCCTTTAATTTACCTGGGAATTTGACATTTCTTCCTCCATCTCCTTGGTTAGGATTATCAAATGGATTCTTTAATTTACCTGGAATTCTACTATCATCACCTTCATCTCTTTTTGCCATTGGTCCGAATCTATCATCTTTTAATTTACCTGGTATCTTTTCATTTCTTCCTCCATCTCCTTGGTTAGGATTGAATGGATTTCTTAATTTACCTGGTACTCTACTATCATCACCTTCATCTCTACTTCTTGCCATTTCTTCGAATCTATCATCATTTAATTTACCTGGAACTGGATCATTCTTTCTATAAGCTCCTCTTAATTTATTACCATTCTTATCGAATACTTCTTCAGGTGGTAAGCTTGAGATGAGATTTGCAAATTTTCCATCTAATTTCTTTCCATTTTTATCATAAGCATCGACTCCTGGAACATCCGATTGGAGTTTTCTATAAGTTCCATTTAATTTATTTCCAAATCTATCAAATACATCATCTTTAGGAACATCAGCTACAACTTTTTTATATTTTCCATCTAATTTTCTTCTATTTTTATCGAATAAATCTTCTCCAGGAACACTCTCTTCATTTGGTATATATCTTCCGCTTAATTTAGTTCCATTTTTATTATAAGCTTCAATTCCTGGTGCACCTTCTTCGGCTTTTCTATATGTTCCTTCTAATTTATTTCCATTCTTATCATATATTTCTTTTCCTGGATAATCTGGTTCAACTTTTCTGAATATTCCTTCTAATTTATTTCCATTTTTATCATATAATTCTTCATTTGGAATATTAGAAACAACATCAATATACTTTCCATCTAATTGTCTTCCATTTCTATCATATAATTCATCTCCAGGAATATCTGATAAAACTTTCATATAATGTGGATCTAATTTATTACCATTTTTGTCAAATATTGGTTCCTCTGGTTCATTATCTAATATTTTTTTGTATGTTCCATCGATTTTATTTCTATTTTTATCAAATAATTCAACACTTGGTCCATCAGAATCCATTTTTTTATAAGTTCCATCTAATTTATTTCCAAAGTTGTCGAATAATTCTAATCCTGGTTCATCTCTATTAGCTTTTTTATATGTACCATATAATTTATGTCCTAATTTATCATAAGCTTCATCTACCGGAACATCGGAATCAACTTTTCTATAAAGAGCATGTTTTTTATTTTTATTTTTATCAAATATTGGTTCTTCTGGTAAACTAGCTATGATTTTAGCATATTTGTCATCTAATTTATGTCCATTTTTATCATATACATCAACACCTGGAACATCAGATTCAATCTTTCTATAAGTTCCTTCTAATTTATTTCCATTTCTTATCATAGATTTCATCTTTTGGAGTACCATCCAAAATTCTTTTATATGTTCCATCTAATTTTTTGTTGTTTCTATCAAATAATTGAATACTTGGGAAATCTTTTTCTAATTTTCTATATGTTCCATCCAATTTTTTACCATTTTTATCATATATGTCATCGCCGGGCATTCCGTTATCAACTTTGACATATGTTCCATCTAATTTATTTCCAAATTGATCATAAGCTTCATCCTCTGGAACATCAGATTTAACTTTGGAATATTTTCCATCTAATTTATTACCATTTTTATCATATATTTCTTCTCCGTTATCAGTATCATCTTGTTTATAAACTCCATCTAATTTATTTCCAAATTGATCATAAGCTTCTTCAAGAGGAACTTCTGAGTCAACTTTTCTAAATATTCCAAGAACTTTATTTCCATTTTTGTCATAAACTTCGTCAGATGGAAGATCAGTTATTGCATTTGTATATTTTCCATCTAATTTATTTCCATTTTTATCATAAGCATCTATACCTGGAAGATCATTTGATAAAACTTTTTTGTAGTGATTGTCTAATTTTCTGCCATTTTTATCATATATTGGTTTACTTGGTTCATCTAATAAAACTTTTTTGTATTTTCCATCTAATTTATATCCATCTTCATCATATAAATCTTCATTTTCATCTTTATCTTCTGGTTCATTTTTCTTGTATACTCCATCAACTTTGTTACCATTCTTATCATAATATTCTTCTTCTGGTAAACTTGAAATAAGATCAACGAATTTCTCACCGAATTGCTCTCCATCTTTATCGAATAATTCTTCTCCAGGTAAATCAGATAATACTTTTCTATAATCTCCATCTAATTTATTTCCATTCTTATCAAATACTTCTTCAGGAGCTAAATCACCTACGACTTTCTTATATGTACCATCTAATTTATTTCCGCTCTTATCAAATAGCTCTTCTCCTGGAGTATCATTGTCAACATTTCTATATAATCCATCATGTTTAACTCCATTTCTATTATAAATTTCTTCACCAGGTGAATCATCATCTACTTTTTTATAAGTTCCTTTTAATTTATTTCCATTTATATCATAAGCTTCTTCTCCTGGAATATTTGGATCGACTTTTCTGTAAATACCATCTACTTTATTTCCATTTTTATCAAATAATTCTTTAGTTGGAATACATGAAAGTGGGCTTATGTATTTACCATCTAATTTATTTCCACTTTTATCATATACATCAACTGGATGAATTGGTGCTTCGATTTTTCTGAAATTATCACCTAATTTTTGTAAGTTTCTATCATATACATCTTCATCTGGTTTATCTGATACAAGTTTTACATAAGTACCATCTAATTGTTTTCCGTCTTTATCAAATAATTCTTCTCCTTCATCATTTGTATCATCTTTCATAAATTTAGAATATAATTTATTGCCGAATTTATCATATACTACATTTTCTGGATCTTCGGATTCATCTTTTCTAAATGCGCCATCTAATTTATTTCCATTTTTATCATATACATCAAATACAGGAGCATCAGGTTCAATTTTTTTATATTTACCTCTTAATTTATTTCCTTTTTTGTCATAAATTGGCATACTGATACCTTCTTTTTCATCCTCTGCATATAATCCATCTAATTTGTATCCGTTCTTAGTATAAGCAATTATAGGTTCAACGCATGGTGCTACTTTTTTATATGTTCCATCTAATTTTTTTCCGTTTTTGTCATAGCCTTCAACTCCTTCTGGAGCAGAATCAACTTTAATATATTTGCCTGATAATTTGTTATGATTTTTATCGAATAATTGATCTGCTGGTACTTCTGGTTCGGCTGCTCTATATACACCCTGTAATTTATTTCCATTCTTGTCATATATTTCTAATGGTGGTTTTTCTGTATCTATCTTCTTATATGTTCCATCTAATTTATTTCCGCTCTTATCATATATTTCTTCTCCTGGTAATCCTGCTTCATTCTTTCTGTATAATCCTTTTAATCTATTTCCTACTCTGTCATAGACACTTTCTCCGGGAATGGCAGATGGTATTCTTGCATATGTTCCATCTAATTTATTGTTATTTTTATCGAATAATTCAAATCCTTGACTACTTTGTAAAAGACATATATAATTATTTCCTAACTTATTTCCTTTTTTATCAAACACTGTTTCACCTGGAACGTCTGGCTCTAATTGTTTATAAATTCCATCTAATTTATTGCCATTTTGATCGTATGCTTCTTCTCCTGGAGAATCTGATGCTACTTTAACATATGATTCTTTTAATCTATTTCCGTTTTTATCATAGGCGTCAGCTTTAAGGAATTCAGGCTCAACTTTTCTGTAAGTTCCATCTAATTTTTTACCATTTTTATCGTAAACTGGAACTGCTGGTTCACTTGTATTATCTGCTCTGAATATTCCTCTTAATTTATTTTTATTTTTATCTGTTAAAGGAGTTTCTGGAAGGCTTGTAACAATATTTACAAGTGGATCATCTATTTTAGCTCCATTCCTATCATAAGCTTCAATACCTGAAAGTTCTGATTCAAGTTTTCTAAATACTCCGTTTAATTTATTACCATTTTTATCATAAATTTCATCAACTGGTTTATCTGAAAGAACTTTTTTATATGTTCCATCTAATTTATTTCTATTCTTATCAAATAATTCAATACTTGGAGGTTTTGAGTCAGTTTTTATATATTTACCAGCTTTTTTCTTTCCATTTTTATCAAATATATTTGGTTTACCTATTTTTCTAGGTTGACCTTTGTATTTTTCAGGACTATCAGAATTTGGTTCTGGTATATTCTTTAATTTTCCTGGAATTGGTCTTTCTCTATCAGCTTTTTTACCCATATTATCAAATGGATTCTTTAATTTTCCTGGAATTGGTCTTTGTCTATCTTCACTTTTACCTCTATTATCAAATGGATTTCTTAATTTTCCTGGTATAGGCCTATCATCATCTCTTGCTCTTTCTGGATAACCAAATATATCATCTCTTAATTTTCCTGGTAATGGTCTATCATAACCTCTTCGTCCATCGTCACCAATTCTATATGTTAATTTTTCTGGTAATGGCTTTTCATCAGTTGTATATTCTTCAGGATATTCTGGATTCACTTTTCTATATATTCCATCTAATTTATTACCATTTTTATTAAATATTTCATCATTTGGTAAACTAGATACAACATTACAATATTTTCCATCTAATTTCTTTCCATTTCTATCATATGCATCAATTCCTGGAAGATCTGATTCTAG
>JAJJKF010008286.1:0-10300 GCA_023805525.1 Ostracodinium dentatum
AAAGTACCAAAAAGTTTTTTATTATACCACCTCATTTGAAAGATTAACCTTTCTGCATTCATTTGAAATAGTCCCAACTGTATGTTGTCCGGATTATTTTGACTAAATGCAGAAAGGTTAATAAATTCTTTTTATTCAATATTCTTCTTTTTTATAATGTGAATCTATAAGATTATTTTTTTATAGATATTCCGGCGTGTATAACTAACTATATCCACCACTTCCACCATTTATTTTAAATTGTCTATCTTGAGAATTATCAGGATAATATGTTATCTTCATAGAGCATAATTGGCCTAACCCATTAAGTTTTTTCATTTAAAAAACAATCCAGATATGCATTTATCAAAATAATATTATTAATTAAAAATTGAGATTTGTTAATTCTTCTATTATTTATTTATTTATTAAAAGATAATGATCTATACAATAACATATTTTTCTATTTGTATATCATTTATATCATTTTCTTTTTCTTTATCTAACATTACTTGATAATTTAAATTATTTGGTCTTAAATCTTTAATGCTTGAACAATTATTATTATTTGGCTGATATTCAATCTCTTTATCATTTAAATTCACTTTGAAATTTAAATGACTTATTGATTTCTTATTTTCATTTTGATTAATAGGCTCATGCGTAAATGATTCTTTGCTATTTATTATTTTATAACTTTTATCTTGATTAGAAAAAAAAGCTGTTTCATATAATATATTATTGTTTTGTAAAAGATTAGTAGATCTTTTAGGAGATGGTGGAAGTGTTTTTATAAGATATTTCATTTTATTTTCCATATTTATTTATTTATTAATTCATTTAAATAATTAATTTTATCATTATTTATTTAGAAATTATTAAAAAATAATTATTAACATATTTAAATTATAAACTTCAAGATAAGTCCCCAACCCAACTATTTTTATTTCGAATTTTCCAATGAGGGACTTATCTGAACCAAAAATTAAGAGATTTTAGGGGATTTAATATAAAAAATAATTGATATTAATCTTTCTGCATTTAATTGAAATAATCCGAACTATATATATAGTTAGGAGTATTCAAATAAATGCAGAAAGGTTAATAATTTAATAATTAAATTATTTTATAAATATTTAATAATAATTTATTTTAATAAATAATAATAATTAAAATTTATCGAATATATAAAATTTCTTTTTCTTTATTTTTTTCCTTCTGTTGGATTAATTCTATTTTCACTAGATTTAGTTTGTTTTAAAAGATTTCCTTTTTTTATTTCAGGTGGTTTATAATCTAAATGTGTCCCTCTAACTTCAAAAATCCATTCAACTTCATCTGTTTCAATTATTAATTTACCAATTTTCATTTTTCCATATTCCGTCGGCAAGTAACATATAACAAATTGTGTCCCTTCGCGACCACTTTGGTCCAGTATCCCTTCTCTCGGCGAAACGCTAAATTCGCTTGAAGTATCATGTGAAAAATAGGCAATAAATTTCGCATCCTTTGTAAAAATATTTTGTAATTTGAAAGCTACAAAAGATTGCTTTCCTAAAGAAGATTTAATATGAATTATATCATCTGGTTCAGGTTCAACTGCTTCTAAAATTATATTATATATCCATTGTCCTCCGGATTTTTTCCTTAAAACAAATTCAATATCTGTTTTAAATGGTCTTAAAGGATAAAATTTGACTTCTAAAGGTAATTTTTTATTTTGGATATCCTGCACATCCATTTTTTTCTTATCAACAAACTGTATATTTAAACATTTATTTATTAAAGATTTATATTTTTCTTCTTTAATATTCAAAATATAACCAAAATCGCTGAAATCTATATCCTTTTCCGGTAAATTTGAAATATCCAAATAAATTTTAGTTTCAAACATCTTTTTCGATTTTGTCTTAAACGTATAATCAATTCCCTTAGATTTAACTTCTGTAATTCCTTCAATAGGATATTTCCAGTAAAGTGTTTTACTAATATAAACATATACATCAGCAGAATATTTCGCCAATACTTGTGGCTTAAATGTAAATGGTATTACAAGCATTCTTCCTTGTTCTAAAGGATATTTTGTTTTTTTATTAATAAGTGAAAAACTATCAGGGAATTGCTCACATTTCAATTCTATATTAACAGTTATTTTTTCATTAAGAGGATTTTTGAAATTAATTTGGCCTGATGTTACCCCTCCGACATAAGTTCTTACATAAGTAGTTTCCATTGAAGTAGGAGGAATTCCGCAACCACGGAGGTGATATTCCCAATTTCCTATTTTTTTTGATTCGAATTTTAAAATACATTGTTCATCTCCATTTAATGTACTTGGGGTATATCTAACTAATATTTCTTTATTTACCCCACTAGGTATAAATATTTTATCTTGCAAAACTTGGAATAATTTTTTATTATTATTTATACATTTTACTTCGATCTCTTCCCCAGTTGGATTTTCTAACATAATTGGATAATCTGCATATTTTCCTAATTCAGCTTTTATAATTTCACTTGTTACTATTGGCTGATTTTCACTAATTAATTTTAGTCTATATAAAAATTCTCCAACTCTATCATTATATATATGCAACATAACATTCTCCCAAACTCCTACTCTTAAAGGGGCAAATAATAATTTATAAACCATAGAAGAATTAGGCTCAATTTTTACTTCTTTATCTCCGAACAAAAATAAATCAGAATCAAAATCAACTATAAATACTTGAGAATCATTTGATGGATTCTCTAAATTAATTTCTATATATATACCTTTTCTTATAAGAGTTCTCATTTCTATAGTTTGAGCTTGAATCTGACTTTTTGCTTCTATTCTAACTGTATACCATTTATACCCCTTATGGTCATCTCTAAATATAATTCTCCCGAAATATATTTTACCTAATAAAGGATGTACTTTTATTTCATATTTATAAGTTTCATAAGGTTTGACTTTGAAACTTGCTGCTCCACTTATAACATCGTCTAAATCAGTTTCTACTGTATATGCGATTTCTTTATCTAAAGTATTTTCTATTTCAATTATTCGTTTCTGTGTTTCTTTTGCATTTATGTTATTTATTTCTATATTTCCTTCTGCCAAAGGATCCTCTACATTACCTATTAAAGTATAAAAATATTTTTCACTTGTGAAATTGTTAATTAATCTCAACATACCATTAACAGATATTTTTTCTGAAGGACTAAATGTTAAGAGAATATCAGTAATAGTATGTTTAGGAATTCTTTTATCATTTTCAACTCTGAAAAATCCATTTGTAACTCCACTTATTTCCCCTTTTATGATCCAATCTTTATCACTTTTATTTTCTATAGGTATTTTTTGTGTTATCGTCTCTTTTAAAGGACAAAAGAATTCTAAAGTTGCTCTTATTTCTTTAGGCTTTACATCAACAAATAATTTATATATTCTAATATCATTTGGCCTCTCTAAATTTGTTAAAATAATATCACCTTCATATACCATACAAACTTTAGAACTGAATTTTACCTTCAAATACATTATTCCTGATTTTTTCTGTTTTTTTATTTCAGGGCCTGGGTCCGGGACAGATCCAGGAAATAGGGTTGCAGGTACAATATAAAAAGGTTTATTCGATTCTACTGAAAATTTCATTTTATCCGGAGAAGGAAGTAATTTTTGAGCAATCTGCTTCATTGTTGCAGGCTTTCCACCTATCATTGCTTTTTCCATTGGTTTTAATAAATCTACGGCATTTTTAAGATATGTATTTTCTATATTTATTTCTAAATAGAATTCCTTTAATTCATCTACGTTACATGTTTCCTCGATGGTTTCGGACTTTTTAGGTAACGGTTTTTCGACTCTTCCTTCGATGGTATATTGGAATTCTCCTACGTTTTCTTTTAAAAATATGACATTGCATTCATATGTGTCTAATTCTACTGGTAAATAAAAAACGGTAACTTCTGCCATTCCTTCTTGGTTAAATTTAACAATGGCTTTACCATCCTCTTCATTTTTTAATGAAAATACTTTATATAATAGCTCTGATGTATTTTGTTTATTAATTGGTTTTCCAACTTTTTTTTTCTGATTTACCACTTTTTTCCTCTGTTCTAAATGAACTTCAAACTCTCCTTTTTCTTTTGGGAAAGGAAGCTTTACTGGGAATTTGTAAGCAAATTGACTGTATAAATTGGTTGATATAATTTTATAATCAATAGACCTTCTTCCTGTTATATTAGAAGTTAAATTATAGACGATAGGCGCTGCTTGACTGGCCCAACCTGGTCTTCGATTGATGAAATATATCCTTCCATCGACTCTTGTTGAAAATTTGGATTTAAAAGTAATTTGATATTCATATTCTTTATTTTGTTCTATTCTTATATCATTTGTATTAGGATAAACGAAGCAATCGTCTCCTTCATGCTTTACTGCATATTCTAAAGGCTTATTTGTAGGATTCATTAAAGATATAGATTTAACTATACTATCTCCTAAAACACAAGAAAATTGTATTGTATCCTTTGGATAAAAATGTTGGAAATTTTGGAAAAGCATAGTTAAAAATAGAACCATTTCCCTCGCATTAACCGCACTGGTTGGCGATATTTGGAATACTTTTATATGTGTATAAATACCATAATCTTTTAATATATTTAATATCAAATTATAATTTATTATCTTTATATCATTTGTCTGTTGTGCTTTTCTTTTTAATATGTTTTTTTCCTCCTTAGGGAAATATGACAATAGAACACCTGATAATAAAGATGAATCGACAAAATCTTTACTAAAAGTAATTGCATCTTTTTGAGTATGAGGATTTACAGCTTCAAAACAAGCATTTACCCATCTTAATAAAATATATTCCGACTGTGAATATACATTTGATTGAGGTATTTTTGCATTTAAATATCTTTGTTGTATTTCTGTGGGCAAATGCTTTAAAGCTTGGGAAAATGTTCTTGTGTTAACTCTTGATAAATAAAATATTTTTAATATTTGATAGACCATTAACACCCATGATTCTTTATGATAATATCTCCATTGCAATGGTAAACTTTTACTTTTATCCCATTTTGGATCTAGGACTTTTGCTCTATTTTCATCTAAAGAAATATATTTTTTATATAAATTCAAATCTAATAAATATTCCGGAAAAACTGTATTTAAGGAAGCACCACATTCTTGTAAAAATCTAATTAATTGGCAATATTGCTCTCTTATTTGTAAGGCTCTTTTATTTAAATCATTATCTAAAACAGCGATTTTTCCAGGAGGTTCTTTCCCTATTAAATTTTTGATTAATATATAAATAACTTTTCCATTATCTTTTACTATATCATCAGGGAATATTTTAAATGTAGTATTTTGTAAAAATTGTTCATCTAAATGTACTTTTTTTAAATATTTTTTTACATGTTTACAATTCATATCAATTACTTGTTGATTTATTCTGCTATATCCCAATAAAGCAGTGGAATTTTTGGCCATAGAAGACACAAAATCATCAGAATTTTTATCACTTTTTTTATCATCATCATCATCTTCGTCTTCTTTGTTATTTTTATCATTATTTTTATCATCTCCATCTTCTTTTGTAATTGGTGTCACTTTTCTAACATTTATAGCATGAGTTTCTTTATCGCAATAAAATTCATAAGAATTTTTATCAATTCTTTGGAAAAATGAATAATTTGTAAATAAACAATTATCTGTGGTACCTGCTACTTGGATGGGGTATTGTTGCCCCGCTTTATCGAAAAATATTAATTTTGTGGTAAATGTTACTGGCTTATTTGATGAAAAACGAATTTCGCATTTTAATTCACTTTTATTATATCCTACTGAATGATTATTTTCCAACCAATTAAATTTTACAGGAAGCACGCCTTGTGGATAACTCTCAAATTCAGCGTTAATTTCTTCATTTTCATATCCTTCATTTTTTACTTTAAAAGCTATAGAAGATTCAAATCCTAAAGGTACTATTGGTAAAATTAATTCTCGTTTATCAAAATATAATCTTGGAAATAGTCCTTCACCTTCCAATCTTATTACTTTATTTGTCGTTAATCCTTCTTCATCTTTTACTCTTAAAGTAACTTGGGTTTTGTATTCTTTTTGGGCTCTAGGAGCGAAAGTAAATTGAATTGAAACAAAAGCTTCTTGGAAAGGTTCCATAACTCCTCCTTTAGTTGTTACATCAAAAATACCTTCACTAATCCAATCATCAGGCAATATTAGACTCCATTCTAATCTCTTATTTGGTTGGACACTTCCTATTTTGATTTCTTTTGCTCTGAAATTTTTCTGATTTTCATATATGAAAGTTTTAGGGAATTTTACTACCATATCACTTATTGTTATAACTGAGTCTATTTTCTTCGCTAATATTTGCCTTCTTAATCCTCTATAATTACTATCTGCACCCACCAATTGGAAATTTGTGAAAAAATCTAAATTATCGTTATCGAACGAATTAGGACAAAAAATAAAATCGAAAGTTAAAGTTTGGCCAGGCGGAATATTCACTGAAAATTCTCGAAGATCTTCCGAATTTTTCTCTTCTTCAGTCTCTTCTTCATTATTCTCTGATTCTTCCACTTCTTCTTCGAAAGTTTCTTCTTTTTTTTCTTTTTCTAAAGGTTTTATAGCATTTGCAAAATTTTTTTGGTCTTTTTCGCATAATATTAATTTAAAATCTTTTAACCTTATATCATTATTCAAATTAACAATGACATTTGCAGATAATTTTGATTTATTTTTAAATGATAAAGTCCTTGTAGAAGGTTCATTGAAACTAACCCCTCCAAAATCAAATTTATCTTCTACTATAATTACTTCTGGTTGTACAATATTTGCTTTTACATGTAATAATAAACTTTTTCCTCCTCTAATTAATATAGGAACATCTGCAGTAAAATTTGGATTTGGCTCTTTGTGATTTATAGTAATTTGAATGTTTTTGACTTTATCAGTTAAATATCCTGCCAAATCTTTAAATTGCAAAATTTCAGGTAATGGGTTTTGAATTTGATATGCTGTGACAACTCTGTATGTTTCATTTTTTAATGAAAAAATTTTTGTTGAAGGTACTCCAGTATGCACCATATCAAAAGCTATTGTATCTTCGGTTAAATCGAAAAAGTTAACGTTGCATGATGATACTAAACCTTCTATTTGGAACTTCATTTGCTCTCCATTGATTATATTCATTTTTAATTCATCGGGATATTTCTCTTTTTGGACAGGGCTGTCAAATGGATTAAAAATAATACTTACTTCTTTTTCTGTTTGTGGCATTATTACATCTTTCATTGGCATTATTTTAAATGCTTTTTCTTTGTTTTCTTCCCATCTTATTTCAGCCGGAGCATTTCCACCATTAAAAAATCTTAATTTTTGTACAACGTTCATATCTACTCTATCTTTTTCCAATTTATCATTTCTGAAAGCAAATTTATTCAAAGAATTTTGCAATTCTAATTTAACCATTATTATTTCGGCGAAAACTCTTAATTTAAAGGAATGTTTATAATTTATAGTATAAGTAACTGGATAGACACTGCTTCTAACTGTAGATGAATATAAAGTTATTTTAAATCCTTGGATTTCTCCAGGTGCAATTACATGACTTTTTGGATAAGTTCTTTGTAAATCTGGCATGTTATTTGAATCTATTTCAAGTTTTACAAAAATATGATTTCTATGATTGTTTTTAACCCAAAAAGTTTGAGATCTTTCCGAGTTTTTAAAGACCTGACCAAGACGCAATTCTTTTGCTCCGACTTGTATTTTTTGTAAATCTTCTCCTGATAATTCCAAATTACATTCTCTTATTTCCTGATGAGTTCTTGGGACTTCTCCTGTCCTATTATCTCTATCTTTTTTTTTCTTAGAAACAACTTCAGGAAGATCATCAGGCGTTTTCCCTATTGCATTTTTTACGCTTTCTTCCATGTATACAGGCTCATATTGGCCTATTGGTTTAATTACCCATAAATTATCTTTTGGATCAGGTAGTTTTAATTTCGGGCTCTCTAATCTATTTCCTCTTAAATGAGTTAATTGTTCTATAGCATCAATATTTATATCTTTTTGGTCTATTGCTATATGTTCTGTATGTTTATTCATTCTTCTTTTTCTCATTTTAACTAATTCTGCATTTGCTAAACTTTTATTATTATATAATTCTTGATATACTCTGAAATTATCTTCAAATCCTTTTATTATTTCATTAGAAGGGTTAAAACCGGATTCTTGTGATGCTTTTGTGTCTGTAAAATTTGAATAGGTTCCCGTAATTTCTTTTAATAAATTTTTATGAAATCTTTTTATTCTTTCTTTGGGGTCTATTTTGCAAAAAGGTTTCCTAGTAAAATCCAGAGCGAGTTCGTCCGGAACGGGTTGAGCTTCAGTTAAACAAACTTTATTTACAACTGAATCATTATATCTTTTATTCATTGATTCCATTGCCTTTAATTGATTAGTGAACTTTTTTATTCCTGTACATACACCAAATATTCTTATGGGTATTTCATACATGTTATTTACATATTTCATTACTAAAACATCCGCAAATTTTCCAATGTTTTCAGGATGGAAATATACATTGACTGAAACTTGACTTAAATTTTGTCCATATGAAGGTTTTACTATTCCCTTATTTGGTTCAACTGTAAAATGAGGAATTTTTCCGAAACTAAAATCTATGGGTAATTCTTCGTTTTTATTTGTAATTACAATTGTAATAACTTTTCTTTCTTTTACATTACATTCCCAGAAATTTAAGGAAGTTTTATCAATTGTGATATCTGGAAATAATGCTTTCACTTCCATATAAACACTAATGGTTTTACAAAAATCTTCCTCTACATCTTTAGCAGTTAATTTATTTACAAAAGCTTCTTCAAATTTCACTGCTGCTAAACTTTGGAAATGTTCAGTTTTATTTAATTGATCTCTTAAATTTTTGGGTTTATTTTTATTATTAATATCATATTCAGGACATAAAGTTACTCTCCAACCTTTTTCTTGCTTTTTTATTTTAGTTTTACACAAAAATTTTATAGGTATCTGAGAATATGGTTTCACGAATCCTTGAACCGGTTCAGCGCTCAAAATTCTTTGGGTCATTTCAAATCCAGCCTCCTCCGGAGTGCTTGCGAAATCATCAGTATCATAATTTCCATTGAAATCTCTTCGGCTTTTATTAGGATGAAAAAAAAATTTAAAAGCCATTTCTTTTGGGCCATTGTTTACCAAAAATGCAGAGCATTCTTTTCTTTGCCCGTGGTATAAAAGACCAAAATTAATATCAGTCTGGGGCCCTCCACCTTCTTCAAAGACAATGCTCATTTGTTGTACGACACTCGTGGCTATTACTTCTATATATCCTAATTCTTTAGTTTTATCACCAGTCACTTGATTCACTATTATTTTTTCATGTAAATTTTGTGTTTCTTGTGGTTCAAAAAAAATGGAAACAATTTGTTTCCTTTTTTCCTCGGGTATCTTCGGATTAAACGCCGGGAGATTTATACTTTCCTTATCCAGATGTAATTCCTGATTTTTAGATTCCATTTTCAGATCAATTCTTGTTGCCAGGGCTCCGTCATTTAAAAATTGTATAATATCCATTTTTTTTGTGCCAACTGGTACAAAACCTAAATTTATTAATGGCTCATATTGTACTAGAGGCTGTGGAAGATAGGCTTTTAATGGTAAAACTAATTTAAAATCATTTTCACTTGTGATTACAATTTGATCGAATTGATCTTCTGTTAAATTTTGTTCAGTTTCAAATATTACTATTATTTCTAAATGCATTCCTGGTGTAATTTGCGAACGTTTATTCTTCTTGTCGGTATCGACTTTGAAAAGGCTATGCGGACGTTTTATGTTGATACTTTTAGTTTTATTTGATAAATTGTATATTTTTACTGGGACTTCATACATTTTGTTTTTTTCAACATCTATATTCGGTTATGAAAATAAAAATAAAATTATTTTTTTACTTACTTTGAAGGATTACCTCAGGAGGTTCACAATAAAGGAAATCTTTTCTTTTCATTGTTTCTGTTATTGGCTTTGGTTTGTCAAAATGTTTCCTAATTGATGTTTCTTTTATTTGATCTGCAAAATCATATATTCCTTTACTCCTTTTAGGTTCATTTATCATATTTATATTAAATCATTAATTTTTCTAAATAATAAATAATTTTTTTATTTATTATTAAGATCAATTAAATTTCATAAATCAAAAATGGGGATTGGGGATTGGGGATTGGGGATTGGGGATTGGGGATTGGGGGATTGGGGATT
>JAJJKF010008287.1:0-10196 GCA_023805525.1 Ostracodinium dentatum
TCAAAAAATAAGATTACTCATACTGATTTTTATACAGAACCAGAGCTTTTAAAAATAGAAAAATTTTTGGACTTATCAAATATTAAGAACTATTTTACTTTTGGTGGATATGAAGAAGCCTCTAGAAAAATGGTATTCTTTTACCCAGACAAATTGACTTATGAAATGGCTTTTTCAAATGTAAGTCAAATTTTAAAAATTATAAGAATAACACTTTCAAATAGTCAACACGAGACCTTTGAGCATCGCGATTATTTAAGTGCTATTATGAAATTTGGTATTGTTAGAGAAAAATTTGGAGATATTGTAGTTTATCCAGAAGGAGCTGATTTTATTGTTCAATTAGAAAACGCTGAATATTTCAAGAATAGTTTACAAGACTTAATTCGTTTTAGAAAAGCTAATTTTGAAATTTTAGATATTAGTGAGCTTCATGAAATTAATCAAGAATTAGAAGAAATTTCAATCATTGTTAATTCAATGAGAATTGATAATTTTGTTTCCGAAATATGTAGATGTTCCAGAAATAAAGCTGAAGAAATATTACTACAAGAGCGAGTTATGATTAATTACGAAGCTATAACCAAAAACTCTAAAGCCGTCAATATTAATGATATTATAACCATTCGTGGTTTTGGAAGATTTATTGTTAAAGAAATCTCTAGAAAGACAAAATCTAATAAAAATGTTATTATTTTAATTCACAACAAATAAATATTTAAAAACTGGTAGTTTATAGAACTACCAGTTTTTATTGTTTTTACTTTTTATCTTTTGTATGCTTTTTTGTTCTTTTGTGTTTTGCTCTTCATTTGTAGAATTTTTTTCTGCGTATCATTTGTATTGTTACATAAGTCATACCAGCAATAATAATTGCTACAGGGATAGCTATTAATAGTATATCTCCTGTTTTATCTACAATTGTTTTTATCACTGCTTGTGGCTCTGTTAAACCAGTTGGTGGAGAAAATGTTACATACTCTGTAAAGTCTGTATCGCTTTCCTTCTCAGCAATCGTTACGAATGATTCTGGTGGAAGTGATAATCTATTAATAGTTTCTTCTGGTTTTTCTGTTGTATTTCCTAGGTATCCTGTAACACTTTCATCCTGTTTTACATATACCTTTCTACCTACTGTATTGGATACTTTTATTATCTCCGCTAAGTTATCTACAACCATACCTTCTGCATCCAACTCTGATGTTAAGGTTCTTGATGCTTCTAAATCAATTGTATATAGGTAATCAGCGATATTAGTTCTACTAGCTATAGGTTCCAAATACTTGTAGAAGTTAGGGTTAACACTTGCATCTTCAATATTAAATGCTAAATTATTATTAGTATTTGCTTCATTTGCGTTATAATAGTCTTTTTCTCCATCTGTAACAGCTGTTATTTTATCAGTAATATCTTTTAATAATCCTCTAGCTGCAATATCTTTTGTTGTGTATGTTAAATGTGTTACTTGATTAGAACTATTTAAGTTTTCTTCTGGTTTAAATATCAAATCATTATCTACATAATCAATATATTGATCTACCCTTGTCTCTACTTTAGCTTCTGTTCCAGAACTTACTGAATTATAATAAATATTTCCTAAATAATATCCAGTTTTATAAGTACTATGAGATTTGTTTTTAATATTATTATAAGTATATCTACTTCTAACACTTGCTGGTCCCTCTGGAGTAATTGATTTATATGTATATTCTCCAGTATGTGATGAAGTTAATGGGCTTATACCTCGACTTGTATCTCCATTATATAATAATTGATATATATAACTGTTAGAATAATCATATTTTCTAGTTTGACCATTTATATTATCAGTTATAATCGTATTATCGCCACTAGTACTTGTACTTGTCGTTCCTACTCCTCCATATGTTACATTTAAATCAACCCTTGAAGATTTCATCTTTTCTTCGAACCAACTTGCCAAATGATCTACTTCACTGATATTTGCTACTGCTATTCTAAATTTAACAGTAATTGTCATACCTTGTAGCAATTCTGTATCAATATTAGCATATCTAAATCCTTGATTAGCTCCGCTTCTATTCAACACTTGAACTTCTCTATAACCAATTGATTTATCATAATTAACACTAGTTGTATGTTTTATAGTTCCGTCAGAATTTTTACTATATGCTATATCAAAGAAAATATCTATCAATACATTTCCATCTGAAGTAATAGCTCTTATTTCTGTAATATCTTTCATCATTTGTAATCTTGTTTTTGGTCTTTCAATTATACCAAAGTCAACATCTCTTACTGAATAATAGAAGTTTTTAATTGTTTTTGTCATAATTACGCCATTTTTAACAGCAATAATTGTTTTTTCAATTTTGTCATCATATTTATCGAAATATTCAATATCCATATCAAATGTTCTTGTATCTGCATACATTGCTGTGTGAGCAGCTAGCAACTGTGCTTCTGGTGAATTCTTTTTCTTTGCTTTCAATATAGTATCCATTGGATATGTTATTGTTGTTGAATATTCATTAACTTCAAGTCTTCTTACTTCGTTATCTTTTGCAAAAGAGTAAATATTTGGTACAGTACCATAATGTGGATTTCCAGCCGTATCAAATTCAGTAGTATTATTAGCTACGCTAGCAAACGCTGCTGCACTAAATATTTTTGATTCATTATCTGCAGGACTATTTTGAACAATGTATGAATTTGCACTTCCCAATAAATCTTTATATTTTACAGATTGATAATCTTGTCCTGAATACTTAACTGTATTTCCATCTGTTGTATTTAAATGTTCAGCTTTATCCCCATAAATAAATCTTACTGTATATAAACCTGCATGTACATTTGTATTAAAACTATATCTACCACTCGAATTAGTTCTCGTATATAAACCAGTATCTACATAGTATTCTTCCACTACTTCTCCAGCACTGTTTCTTCTCTGAACAACTTCATATAGTTTTACTAATACATTTTGTACCCATAAATCCGAACTTCTCTTTACTCCTTGACCAACATATTGATCGTCTACATTTGTTTTTGGATTTAATTCTTCAAATACCACACCAGACACATTTCTATAGTAATACTTCTTTTTGCTATAACCTGGATCTGGATTAGGGTCTGGATCAGGATCTGGATCAGGATCAGGATCTGGGTTTGGACCTGGATTTGGATCTGGCGTTTGTTCTCTTAATACTACTACAATTCCAGTTTCAAATGAGTCATCCTCGAATTTATTATCATCTGCTATTCCGTCGCTTCTAAATTCGATATTACCTGGATTAGAATTTGTATCCACCAATCCTGCTGGTTTATTACCTTTATAGAATGAATATGCTCCGATTTCTACTATATTCATTTTACTATTTTCTGTAGGATCATTTACATTATCTAATACGATATTTCCATCAGCATCTTTTAAAACTTTATATTTCATATAAACTTCTATAGATTCACCTGGATTTAATTTTTTATTACTTAATGCATCACCTCTTAAGAATTTTTGCGTATACACACTTGATCCATGTGCTACATTTGAATATTGTGAAGAATCATAAGCACTTATTTGCTCTCCGTTTTCAGAATTTACTCTTATCATTCCACTAACAAGTTCCATTTCGTCTTTGTCGTAGTAGTCAACTAATTCTCTTACTACTGCAACAAGTCCTGAATTTTTATCTGATTTATTTGTTACTGTTATTTTATATGTTAGGATAATTTGTAAATCATTATCTCTTCCCATATCTTTATATTGGTTATTTTCATTTACAAGATCATATACTGATTTATCAGAACCATTAATATAATATGAGGTTCTAAATTCATAGTCTTCTCTATAAATCATTAACATATATGGTTCTTTTAAAACATTGTTTTTAGTTGCTACATATGGGTTTTGTCCAAAATTCTCATAATTGTAAACTGTTCTATGATTATTAATCGTTACTTCTGCACTAACAACATCTTTCGTTGCTGTCATATTAGCAGAAGATTCTCTTCTGTAAATACCAAAATCTATATATTGTAAATATTTTATATCACCATCTGGGAAATAGAAATTATCTGTTTTTGCAATCATTGTTGCACTTCTATTTGGTCCTGCAGAAGAAGAATAGTTACTAGCCCAATCAGTACTTGTATTATTCTCTATTCCATTTCCATTCCAAGTCAATGTACTTACTTGTAAGCCTGATCCACTTGTTTCGTAAGATAGTGGTTTTCCTCCTCCAGAGCCATTCGTATTTCCATAAGCTCTGTTATAAGAAATTGTTTCAAAGCTTTTATTAAATGCATCTCTATCCTGTTCTTTAGCATTTGAATCTATTGTATAATTTGGCGCACTTTCTTTTAGCGTTATACTTACGTCTGGATGTGTTGCTTCATATTTTTCACCATTATACTCAAACGTAATATAGTAGGTCACCAGACTTGCACTATTATAATTAAATTTCTGAACTAACGGTACTTCAAACCATATATCTTTTGAACTATCTGGACCAGTCTTAATATCTCCTTTTCTTACTCTACCAAAACTATATCGTCCACTCGAATCGACAGTTTTCTTAGCGATAAGTGTTCCATCTGATTTCCATAATTTAACAACTATATTTTTGTAATCATCTCTCATCAGAGTAGCAATTGATTCACCGTTTTTTCGCAATCCATCAATCGTTTTATCTTCCCACACTGTTCCTTGAACAATAGGATCTATTAATCTTACATCATCAAAATCTTGTCCACCTAAGTTGCCATATATCTTTTTGTAAGGATGTCCATAAGCACAAGCATTGTGAAGGCAAACCCAATATACATGTCCCTGATAAACTACCATACGCCATTCTGCATGATGTACAGTACATTTATTGTACCATCTATAATGATATCTTGCATTATACGCTGTATTTCTTAAACTTGCTAATTGCATATTAGAAGCTGTTACTCTCACTTTTATTTCAGCACTTCTAGTTGCATAACAAGGAACACTTTTCCAAGTAAATTCTAAATGACTTCCTCCTACATAATAGTCAGGGCCTCCATAAGACTCGTCTGGAACGCTGCTACCTGCTTGTAAATTACATTCTACAAACTGTAAACCAGGACCTATATCATCACTACATTTTAAATAAACAAGAAGGTGTTCATTATAATGCGGACATGGAGAAGGACAAGTATGACATCCATTCCATGCATCCAAGTTTTGGTAATAAACCTGTGCTTTTACTTCAACTCTATATGTTACTATATATCCTTGTTCAACTTCAGCAGGTGCTTCTAATTTTTGTTGTCCAGATAAACCTGATCTATCGCTATAAATCAAACTACCATTTGGACCTTCAATTGATTTAATATATTTGTGTACAACCCCTCCTGGTGGCGGAGGACCATCTTCATGTCTTATCTTTACGTAATCATCTGAATATAATGTTTGTGTTATTCCGTTGCTTTCAAATTCAAAATATGCTCTATTCGTATAAATACCTGGCTTAGCAGCTGCTTCAGAAATCTTTGCTGTTACCATGATTGTTTTCGTTTCACCTGGTTTTAACTCTATTGTTTGTTTACCAGTAGGTGAACCTATCTCTAATCCCGCCGTTTGAGATTCATCCCAAAATTCTCCAGAAACTTTATCAGTTTCTTTATATTCCTTACCTTCTTCCTTTACATATGTGATATCAACTTTGTACGTAATTGATTTTGCTTTATCTTCTAGCCCAATATCCACTGGAGAACCAGCTTTTTCGCCTTCTGTCATTTTTGATCTATCTGAAACAGTTGCATCTGTAGCTGATACTACATATTTATTCATAATTATTTCAGGAACATCTTTAACATTAACTTTAAGAAAGTCAGAAGATGCAATATATTTATATTGTTCTTTAACTTTATATCTGAAAAATGCTCTGTTTTCAAGCACACTATGCTCCAAAACTTCTAGATACTCTTTTGTTATTTCAGTTCCTACATCCAAAACACTAGCTGTTATATATATGGTTATCTCACTTCCAGCCTCGATTGTAATCTCTCCATTTACCTTAATCGCGTTTACAGAAGCACTCGTATCATACATGGTTTGGTCTTCCGGCAATCCACCCGTATAATTACTATATTCAATTGTTTGCGTAGCAGGCAGAACCGTATTTGTAGCCTCAATGTAAGTCGGCAAATCAGAACTAACACTTTTAATTCTTAAAATATCATTATAAAAATCTAAAACTTCACCTTTTATATCTTCTTTTGAAGAATTTTTAATCTTAATTTTATATGTGACCTCCACACTAGTAGGATCAGTTGCTTCAATTTCCACAGGATTTTCAAATTTGTCCCTATCTTTTAAATCTTCTCTTGACTCTTCCTTCATTTCAGTATCGCTTTTAAGAGCTGCTATACTCTTATCTACTTTTGGTTTTTCAAGTTCTTTACCCCACATAATCATAAAATCTTGACCTGCATAACCATAATCACTACATGTATTTCTAAAAAAGCAGATTCTTGCTTGATATGTTTTTTCTGCATCTTCATAGTTCTGTGAATACTCTATTCCAGGGTCGATACACTGTTTGTATTCTTCCCTATTCTGCCAACCAGATCCGATTCCATGACTACCCTCGTAAGAAACATCTGGTAAAGTATAGTAAGAGGTAAGAGAATTAATATAGCCAGTATAGCCATATTCTTTACAATAAGTGTTAAATGGATAGTTAACTTGAGCAATACTATCTTCCGTATTGGCAACAGATGCTCCATGTTCTTTGCTATAATTTTCGGCATAATAAGCAACATATGCTACAACTGCATTACGATCATCATCTGATAAATCCCCTGTTACAAGTCCGCCACCCACTGTTTTAGCAGTATATGTACCTCCTATAGGATTATCCCCATCTGGATTTATATCTATTATCAGATATAATTCTATAGATTCACTATCGTTATTCAATGCACCTGGGTGAACGCATGATGCTTGATACCACGTATTCCAGCCACGTGCATTAGTAACAGCCGCTATTTGGCCAAAACTTTTCTCCTTTGCATCATCATAATCACGATAAGAAATATCTCTAATTTCAGAATATCCTTCAACAGGCTTCATTAGCATTAATAATGCAGTTACAATCATTATTATTACTATTGTTAAAAATCCTAAATATTTTAGTTTTCGTTTCATTTATATTCTCACCCCCTTACCTATAGATTTTTTTCGTATTTTTAAATTTTATTATCATCATTATTGTTACTGATATCATAATTATAATTATTAGAATTACTGCAATATATTGTATTGTATTTCCTGTTGAGACTGAAACTGTTAATATTGCTATACCATAATCATCTTCTTTTTCCATCTTATTGCTTTCTAATGAATCCTTGTCCACCAGTCCTAAGTTGTTTGTTGCTTCTACAATTTCTGCACCATTTTCCAGTTTTACAGCTTCTCCATCTTCTAAATTCTTTCTTAATACTAGTGTAAACTCTTCTTCTTCTCCAGGTCCTATTTCTTTATTTAATAGTCCTGTATAGTACAATCCATTATCAGATCCTATATACCATCCTGGACTACTATTTAAAACAACTTGTACATTATCTGGTAGATAATCTACTACTTTATTTACATATCCTGATACATCACCCTCGTTTTGTACAATAAATTTATACTCTATGTCTAACACACTTGATTTATAGTATTTTGAACGAATTTCTAATCTGGCATTATCACTGTTTTCATAATTATATACTTGTGTTCCTTTATCATTCTTTACTGTTACTGATGATACTACTTTTGTTAAACTTAAATCGAAACTTGCTTTGTCCACTAAACCAATGTCTACTGACATTAAACTTGATTGGTTTACTGTCAAAACATCTGTAATTCCTAATATTTGTAGCTCACCATTAATTGTTACAGCTTTAGAAATTGCATCTGAATTTTCTGTTGATTTTGCTGTACTTACTTGATATTTTGTTAGTTTATATTTTGATGAATTATAATCAAATACAACAATATAATTTCCGTTTTCTACATTTTTAAATGTATATCTTCCATCACTATCTGTAGCTGTCTCTCCTATTACTCTTGATGTATCTAATCCTCCATTAGAGTTAGCTTTATATAATGTTGCTACTACTCCCTCTTTCATTTTTTCATTTGCTTGCCTTGCTCCGTCTTGATTACCATCTATCCAAGCTACTCCTGATATATAATATGCAATTACTCCACTTGGTTGTGGTTCGTTACTGTATTCATTACCTTCTTGTACTCCTGTATTTTCAGTTGCAGGATTATTATGATTATCTGTGTTATGATTATGACTATGACTATGATTTGGATCATCATATTCAATTTCATATTCTTCGTTATTCTCGTATTCACTTAACTCGTTTGGAGCTTCACTTGTTACATTATAATTCTTAATTCTATGAGCTATTACTTGAGTTTCAAAGCCATCAAGAAAACCTCCATTTATTTTTATTTGGTTTTCTATAAACTCTTGATCTCTTGAAAAATCTCTTTCATTCACTCTTGTTTTGATAACGAGTTTAACACTTTCTCCTACTAACATTTGCATGTTAATAACTACTTTATTATAATTGCTTGGCTCAATAATTTCCTCTTCTTCGCCTTTTAATAATTTTACTTCTACAATTTCTAAGCCGTTAGGAAGATTGTCTGTTATTGAAAAATAGCCTGTTCTGATTTTTCCTACATTATTCAAATCTAAAATGTATGTTAATTCATCTTCATGTTGTAAAACCACATCTGTACTAATATCACTTGTAAATACATACTCTAATTTGGTTTTACCTTGATGTAAAGTTTTAGTGTATTTATTAGAATAATATTTATTATTATCTGTTTGGGCATAACCATAAATTTCGATTTGTTCGCTTGCTTTTTCCAAATCTATATTAGATGTTTTTGTAACCAAATAAAATCTTTGCGTATCTTTTGATTTGATAGATGGAATTTTAAAAGTTACAAATTCGCTTTCTTCACTTTTTTCTATTTTTGGAGTTAATTCTGATGTACCATAATAATATGAGTTTTTATCAAATTCCAATAATTTTGGTAACACAAGAACTAAATCTACATCTCTTAATTCTGTTTCAGTAATATTTTTTGTTTCTATATAAGCTTTAAATTGTTTTTCTGTTGAAGTATCAATATCCTCAAGTGTTTCTGTATTGGCATATCCTACACGAACTTCTAATAAAGCTTCTTCTATACTATTTTTTATTGTTTCTACATTTTTTTCTATTGTATCATCATATTTAATGTTAATCTTTCCATATACTTCTGGGTTCTCTATTTCACTTAAATCTCTTACTATTACCTGATATTCAACAGTCTTACTATCTCCTGGCTCTAAATCTCCTATTTCAAATTCTGAATACTCTTTTTCTTCTTGGGTAAATTCCCTTAAATATCTTACATGACGTGTAGTTTCATCCATACCACTTTCATTTTCTAATGGTGCTTTAAATCTTTCGTTCATTTTTTTGAAATGCTGTACTTCTAGTTCGGAGTCCATAAATTTTTGTTTATGTAAATTTAATATAGCTTTTTCGGCTGATTCTAAATTATAATAATTTATATATCCATATCCAAGAAGATTTCCGTCTTCATCTTCGCAAATTTTACAAGAAATAATTTCTCCATATTTTGCAAATAATTCATATATATCTCTTGGATTTGTACTTTGGGGAATACCTTTAACGAATAGGTTTGCTTCATTATTATATCTTATTGAGTTATCTCTTTCATGCCACATTATATTAAGGGCTTTTCCTTTTAATCTCTTCATGTTTAACTGTTCTCTTGCTTCTTTTGCTTTTTGGTGACTTCGGAAATATATTGTTGCCTTTGGCTTACGGCTATTGAATAAATCGTACATTTTTTGATTTCTATCTACTTGTATCATATATATATCTGGTTTAAATGCTGAAAAAAATTCATGTAATTCTGAGTCTAAGATGTTATCGGGAAGTTCACTTATGAATAAAATAGTTTTTTGGCTTTCTGTAGTCATAAAATGTAAATGATATAATTTTTTAATTTAATTCTTATTATTTTTAAAATAAATTTATTAAAATTTTAATTATTTTAATTATTTATTATTTAAAAATAAAATAATATTATTTGAAAATAACAATGGGGATTGGGGATTGGGGATTGGGGATTGGGGATTGGGGATTGGGGATTGGGGATT
>JAJJKF010008288.1:0-10169 GCA_023805525.1 Ostracodinium dentatum
CCCCAATCCCCAATCCCCAATCCCCAATCCCCAATCCCCAATACCCAATAAAGTCTAAATTAAAACATATATATATTTTTAATAAATTTTAAAAATGTTTATAAAATATATATATATTATTAATATGTACTAATTTTAATATTAAATTAATACAAAAAAATAAAGTATAAAATTAAATATAATACAATACTAAATATTATATTATATTTATTTTTTCTTTTTTCCCTTTTTTTTAGCCTTTGGTTTTGATTGAAAGAATTCATAAATCATTTTTGGTTTCATTTCTTCTCTTAATTTCATCAATTGATTTTCCGGGCTTTTATCTTCATTCTTCTTCTTTGCAGCAGGTTTCTTTGATCCTTTGATAAATGGCTTTTCATAATTATCACTAGGATAAGGTACAGTTAATCCCAAATTCTTTTTAGACCAGACTATATTAGTGGCTCTAATTATTCTAAAATTCGGTTTCTTTTTTTCCATTGTTTCTCTGATTTTATCATCTGTAATTGAAGGAGTTCTATTTATTTCCAATAACATTATTTGATTTGGTTTTTCAATAATATTTTCTAAAATATTATTTGTTAGTGCAATACAGTTACTAACCCGTAAAATACGAAGATTGCCGTTGTTACCTATTATTGAATTTACATCATTATCAGTCAATTTTGAGCATCCACTTAAATTTGCAGTGACTAATTTTGATAGCACCGATATAATTCCTCCCACGTCCGAGGGATTTCCCATAATTTCTACATTTTTTAATAATTTACAATTTGAGAGACCCGATAATCCATCATCTGTTATTTTTGGCAAAAAATTAAGATAAACATTCTCTAATGTGTCTGCACAAAATTCAAATAATGTTTGTAAGCCTGCATTTGTTAAAGATAAGCAAGCAGATATATCAATAGTATTTAATTTAATGCCATGACATAATATTCCTTTTATTCCTTTATCTGTCACAGTTAAATTTCTTGATAAATTTATTTTTTTTAAATTTTTTAATTTATATCCTATATTAATAAATTCTGAATCATTTATCCCGCCATTTAAATTACTAATATTTAAATCTACTAATTTTTTGCCCTTTTCTGCAATTATATCTAAAAGTCCACTGGCTAATCCAGTACAATTACTAATATCTAACTCTTCTAATGATTTACAATTTACTATAATGTTTTCTACAATATAATTAGATAAATCCAAATTTCTCAAAGATATTATTTTTAAACTAGAATCAAGTCTTCCTAATTTAGATACTAAATCTTTTGATAGCCAATAACAGTTAGCAAAATTAATTTTAGTGACTTTATCATTTAAATTATCTTTTACCCATTCTTCAGTAATATTCTCTGGAGGTAATCTCGATAAATTTTTTACTCCTTCTCCCTCTGTCGTATCCTCCTCGAACGATATATCCCCGATTTTTTTTGTTCTATTTTCATAATTAGGGTCAGGTTTCGGACCAAGCATGGCGCTTTTCGGAAACATAGTACAATATTTTTCATCAAAAATTTGATTTGAATCAACAAATTTGCATTTTTTTTCATAATCCATAGTTGATAAATAAGTTGAAGCTGATTTTATTCCTAATTGATATAAAAATTTATTTTCTCCATCGGCTATCAATTTGTTAAAGACTTGAGGTACTATTGGTTCAAATTCTATTTTATTTTTATTATTAGCAAAATCTGCGAATTGTTTTTTTAAAAATGCGAAATCACTTTTTGGATAATTATGTAAAAAATTTTCAGAATAATCAATAGGTACTAAAACTTCCATTTCTTTCATTACTTCTTGATTAACTAATTCTGGATTTATTCTTTTCTTTTTTTTATTCATTGGAATTTGAATTATTGGATTTTGTTTATTTTCTTCTTCTTTTTTTTTCGCTTCTCTTTCCGAATTTTCTTTATCCTCCTTTTTTTTATTTTCCTCGTTTCTCATTTCTTTTTCCTCTTGGTATTTTTCCCTGAGAGGTCTTTGTATTGATGTGGGATAATTTATGGTGGTCCAACCATATACAGGAACATGACTTCTCCAATTAAATGAGGCTTCTCTTGCTTGTGATTTAAAATTTTGTTTTTTCATTTGTTCCATTTTTTTTTCCAGTTTTGGATTTGGTTTACCCAATGGATCCATTTTTTAAATTTAATATAACTAAATCATTTAATTTAAAATCTAAATTCTCCGTAGAATACGTCGACTGGACTGTTTTTTCCAATGCGTTTTTAACAAGGATGCACGTAAAGTTTTCCTCGTCTGTACACGGAATAACAATAGCATTGTTAAACTCTTCTTCTGAAATTGTTGAGATGTACTTATATTTCGCCATAAATATTGTCTCCTGTCACAAATCTAATGGTCTTTTCTGAAAGAGGGTTATTAAAAGCTAAAATAGGATAGAAATCTTCTTTGTTGTTGTCGTCTGTATAAACTAAGTGTATTTGAAAATGCATCAAATCTTTATACTTCTCGAGTGCCTTATCTCCCTCGTAATATGTTTTATTATTGTTATAGGATTGTGGTAGTTCTAAGAGCCATTTTTCTCCAACTATTTCTTGGGCGGTACGGTATTCTTTATGTTTGTATCTCATTACAATTACAAATACTTTATCTTCGTATATCCCATCTATTACTTGATTGTAAATCTTTTCCATTGCTAAAGACCCTAATTTTTTGGATTTTCTAGGGAATTGATAACGCGATAAAAACTTCTCATAGAACTCTGTAAAAGTGGTCTCTAATATAAGATGAGTCTGGAGAGGATTTGTGCCGAATTGTTTCTCAAAGCATTCGCTCTTATGACTGTCTATGTAGTTGTAATAAAGATCTCTATTGTTTTCCTTTGCACCTGATGCGTAATTTAATGAGAGATCATACTGGTATCCACTCGATGTTACTTCTAAAGTTATGGTCTTAGAGATAGATCCTCTTGTTAATACTAATTTCCCTGATGTATCAGATAAAACAAACATCCTAGGAAAAGACTTAATGCTATAGTTCGTAAGAAGATAATTCTCAAGTTTGTTCCACATATCGTTCTCGTTATCAACAACAGCAATAAATTTTTCTTTTAATGATTGCGTCATATAAACTCTACACACATCAAAATATGACCCTTTATATCCGAGCCATCTCGCTCTTTGGTATAAAGTATCAATCGCAGTTACTTTTGAATCTCTAAAAATATATGAGACGTTTAAGTTCTTAATTGTTAATCCACGCCCTAACATATTTCCGCCTATATAGATTTTATATGGGCAATTGCTTTCTCTTTCTCTTTGAATATCATCTTTTCCAATATCGCCTGTGTTAAAAACAAAAGTTTCCATGTTTTGAATTGCAAACGGGATTTGCTCAACAATAGATGATTCGTTTATTTGCTCAGCCAATTCTGGATTCATTTCACTGTAGTTCTTTATTTGTTCAACCACTCTTTGAACATGCTCGGCATGAGAAATATTATGAGGCTCAATTAGTGGTCCTTTTATAGTTTCAATCATAGAAGATATTTTATCTGCCACATCTTCGTGAATAGCCTTTAACGATGATGGATGAATAAGCATAGATAGTTGTCGGTTATCGTTTTGACTTCGCTTGAGGCAAATTGAAAAAATAAAGAAGTAAAGTGCATCTTTAAAAGAATCAGGAGTAGATTCTGAAAAATCATCAGCATCATAAATATCAACTACATGTGGATTTGTCTCAGTATCATGAAACGAATTTCCACCAGTATATCCTGGTCCAGGTCTAACCAAAACGCAAAAATCAGGAGAAACAGAATTAATAGTACTAATTAAAAAGTTTGCCTGTGGGGTCGCGGTTACAGACAGGAAAGTGCATATAGCAGGTGTCCCAATTATTTCTGATATTAAATCGTGGTTGGCTCCATCTCGACCAGTCCTTTTTGCTAACGCCTCCATGCCCGGAGTATATTCATCTCCCTCATCATCTACAACTAGTACAGGTGTATTAGAAAGTTCCTCAACAAACGATCTAATTTTGCCTAAATTTTTGAGATCTGCAGAGTTTTTAAGAGTAATTACAATAACTTTGTATCCGTTCTCAATATCGTTAGCCACCTGAGCGCATGTTACAGAATTGACTAAATATATCTTTACTTTGTAATTATTAGAGAACTCTTCAACGGCACGAGCATAGTTTTGTTCAACGAGAGGTTTTTTGGTTCCTCCAATAATGATCGCCAAATCATATCCATTATCAAAAGCCAATGATACTGTTGCCAAAAAGAAAGACGTTTTTCCACTTTGGACTCTTCCTAAAGCTAATATTTTGGACAAAACCTTAGAATCAGAAACATAGGTTGGGTTTATAAAATATGAAAGGCTTTGTATTGCGTTAGAAAAAACATTGTTTGCGATATTTGGATCATCGGGATTCTCTTCGTTTATTTTTTCTCTAAACAGAGAAGAATGATAACCATAAATAACAGGCGACACAATATATTTGTCAGTGTTGCTATTGATGTCTTCAACAAGTTCAATATAGTCGTTGTTACTCATCGCAGCCTCCATCTTTAATTATTTTATTCAAATTGCTGATAAGAATATTTGCGTCTTCTTTTTTTAAGCCATTAGATGCGCTGATGATTCGAGATAAAGATATAATTGTAGCCATTAGGAGCATTTGTTTTTTAATTTCTTCATTTAACCCAATTGCGGCAAACATCCCAGAAGCGTAATTAACCGTTAATTCATAACTTCTTGCATACCCTGGTTTTTCAATCAAATCCATCCAATTGTCTTCAATAGAATTATTAATTTCTTTAAGTTCAAAACCAAAATCAATGTTTTTAAATTTTACATAAACACCTTCTTTAAACACATCTCTTGTGTCAGTAAGAGGATACGCATAAGTTTGTTTTGACAAAGATTTTAAGTGATTGTTTACAAAAAGCGTTGCTCTTTTTATAAAACTAAGAGGCTGTGTCGGTTGATTGTGTTGTGTCGCGTTTCCACCACTGTTGCCCCCATAAGCACCACTATTGCCACTTGATGATTGCTGACCATCAGTGGTTTCTTGCAAAGCACTAGATTTTACATGAAGTAAAACATTGGTTGGAGAATCAGAAGGTATCGTATATACATATTTGTCTGTACCAGGCACATCTGGGCTTAATACAATTGTTCCCCATCTGACTTCTTTTAATTCCCAACCATCTTTCGCTTTTACTTCAAAGGATACTTTTTCGTCTACTTGATAACCGTGCTTTAATCCGATTACATCAGCCTGCCCAATAATTCTTGGAGTGACTTGGATTTTTGTGTTAGTACGTTTTCTTAATTCACCACAAATTTTGATCAACTTTTTAACATTTTCTTTAGACTTGAGATCTGTTAAGAACCTTTCTTCCAATCCTGATGATTGCCAAACCAGTCCATCTTTATTCACTTTAGCAATCCAACTGTCACCTTGGAATTCAATTGTTCCCACTATTCTCTGGGACATGAACGTATTACCTGTTCCAAATATTTCATGCGGTTTATAAAAGAGCGTTATGCCTCTATGATTCTGCATCAAAGTAAGCCCGGCTTTACTATTACTACCTTTATTTAAAATACCAACAGCCCCAGTATATTCATAAGTTTTTCCATCAAAATTGAATCTGCCATTACTTATGATCTCGTAATATTCATTCCCATCCTCATCTAACCAATATTTAGGCTCATCATAAGTAACCTTATTATTGTTTATTTCTATGCTTAATATGTTTTTGTCTAAGAAATATTGGTAAATAGAGCCAAGCTTTGTAACAGCATCTTTTAAATCTTTTTCTGTGAATTTTTTATGGAGTTTTTCAATTGTGATAATAGTATAATGCTTGCCAGCAGAAACAATGTTTCTTGTAAGCGGCAGGCGTTCTGGGTTTTCTCTAGATAAATAATCAGAGTCTACAGTTCCATTGAATTCTATATCACTTCCTAATTCGGTTGTTTTTATGGTCCAAATCGCTCCGAGATTTATTGCGGCATATTTTAATCCCATTCCATATTTGCTTAACGAGCCAGCGGGATAATTGTCTCTAGGAGCATTCCATTTCATTGCTCTACCAAATGCCTCTCTATCCATTCCATAAGCGTTATCTTTGATTATTATTTGATCATTTGTCCAGGATATTTCGACTTTACAACGAGTCTGAGCGACATTTCTAAGTTCTTCTTCGTGTTCTAAATAACTCTGAAGCGAATTATCAATAAATTCACAAAAAGCGTTAAAAATTGGTATCTCTATTCTTTCGAATAGTTTAATTGCGCCGGAACCAACCCTTATATCTACAAATTCCTCACTCATAACCTATCCCTCTTTCTTATCAATATATTCTAGAAATTGACGAAAACAATATTCTATTACTTTTACATTAACAGCATTGCCAAGTTGTTTGAATGCCAACTTGCTTGACTCGTTAAAAGTATAATCGTCTGGAAAAGACTGTAACCTAGCAGCCTCTCGCACAGAGATAGTCCTTTTTAGTTTTCCAATAATTGGCAAATGTACCATGGCTACAAGTGACGGGGATTCTGTTGGTAACTTCACCCTGATGCCAGATGTTCTAAATTGGATAATTCCATCAAAAACACTTCCCATCTTTTCGCCCGCCTGCCATTCAAACTTCCTCATAGTTGGATTGTATTTTTTTCTTATTCCATACTTTTTAAACCATTCGTCAATAAAAGATTTGTTATCCAAATATAATTTTCTGTTTTTCTCTATTATTAAGCGTTTCCATTCAGGCAGTTCCGCTAATGAATAGTTTTTGCCAAATTCGTCGCTCCAAATAGGAAAACCGATTATTTTCGTGTTAATACCATTGATAAAACTATCCCAAGCCGTTAAAAGATGCACTTGTTCATCTGTAAGTTTTACAGCGCCAAACAAATCATCACTTAAAACACTCTCAATCTTAGTGACATTGTGTTTTTTTCGCTCGATAGATAATTCTAAAGGTTCAGAAAAAAGATCTGACCTGACAGCCATGATAACTGCTCTATCTCTTAATTGAGGAATGCCTATGTCTTTTGGCGCCAAAATCGTTGGAACCATTGGGATATTGTATCCAGCCTCTTCTATTTCGTGTCTGATTATTCTCCATGTTTCTCCACCGTCGTGGGATACAAGATTTCTAACATTTTCGAGCAGAAGTATTTTTGGTCTATCTTGTTTTGGATACGAAGTAACAATTCTCACAATCTCTCTAAAAAGAGTTCCTCTCGAATCTTTTAATCCTTTTTGGCTCCCTGCTTTAGAAAACGTCTGACACGGAAAGCCTCCACAAACAACATCTGGAATATCGTATTGAGTTGGATCTATCGAGCGTATATCTCCAAGTGGTTCAATCTTAAAATTATCTTTATATATCTTTCTTGCTTTAGCGTCAATTTCAGAAGCAAAAATGCATTTCGCTTTGCCATTGCTTATAGCATCCATTGCACAATGAAAACCACCAATCCCTGCGAATAAATCAATATATGTAAAATCCTTCCTCAAAATCATAATTAGTCAATGTAGTTTTTATCAATATACCTAGCTAATAAAGTAGAAAAAGACATCGATGAACATATAAGTATTTTCTTGTCTGCATATTCTGTTTCTAGATACCCACAATTATTGGCTTCTTCCAATTGTTCAACCAACAAATATCCAGATCTATTTTTCCGATGGAAAGTGTATAAAAACGGATTCCAAAAAGCCACAATCGGGCCATTATCTCCGTTACATATCCCCACTAAAGCGCACACTTTACCTTCTTTGTTTTCTGGAATTGTATTGAATGCCTTTATTTGGATTCTTTTTATGTGTGGTTTATCTGACCATCCAGAATTGACAATATTTTTTAAATATAAGAATAATTTGTATTCCTGAGCGTTAAATATGATATCAAATTCGACAAAGGAGATTGATTTTTCTTCTCGTACTTGAACTATCTCAATGTTTGAAGCGTTACAAAAACTTTTAATAACATCTATTCTTTGTTTAGCAGAAAATTCACCGTTGTAAATGCTCATTACTCAAAATCTCCGGTTTTAATATATTTTTTTACTATAGCCAAAATATCTTGTCCAAATAACTTGGCTTGATCTTCGCTGAAATCTGCTTTGCCATATAGGTCCATAATTGTTTTAGGATAATATCTAACTATCAAAGCAATTTGTGTAGCCTTAATTGTTGGGTACCCTTGTGATTTAGGATATATTTTTTGCATTTTGGTTCTATATGCTTTCAATTCATCTTCTAGGCCAAGCAACACCATATCTATCTTTTCAGGATCTGGTTGAACATTAACAGACTCGTCTATTGCAAAGAAATCTACAAATTGCAAAGTTATATCTCTCTGTTTTCTTAACAATACATTATGCGCATACGGCAATACGTAATCATAGTAATAACTATCTGTTCTACAAAATTAAATATTAGCATAAGACGTGCGCAGCATCTTTTTGCAGTGCAAGTTTTTTTGTTTTTAAGTATGCGTTGTCATGAACTTATGTGGAGGTATTTTTGCGCGACAAGTGCACGCGCTATATGATAAAATAATAGAAACATGGACATTGTAAAAGACATTGAGAACATATTTTTAAACGAGAATAATGATGATCTAATAAATGCATCGTATAACGCAAAAGTTGTTTGCGCTTATCTTTTCTATCACTACTATAATGCAGATACTACACTTTTGAGTGAGATAAGCGACTCTTTACTAATGCCTCTCCGCAATGATTCTTTTATTATCAGGGCTATCATTCCTAGTAATACAGTAGATGACGGTGTTGATTTTGTTTTATCAATAGATGAGAAAAGTTTTTACGAATTGTCCGTCGACGAATTGTGCCATAAATTAAAAGAAATGGCTAAACATGTAGGAGGAGTTATTTATCAAGATAGCAAGTATGCTTCCCATGATGAATTAAAAGCTTTTGATAATCTCGAAATTAAAGTTAAAGATTCGACGACCCTTACGATTAGAGCAGTTTGTTGTTTCCCGATAGACATTAATTATGCTATTGATGTTCAACAAAAAGTAGCTTCTATTGACGTTAAGAGTGGGAATGTTGTTTTTGATATTATTTTTCAAGACAATTTGGAAGAAGAAATATCTGATATTGAGTGTCCGAAAGAATGTGTTTCTTCAGGTGCTTTAAGGTTGATGACGGATTCACAATGTAAGTTTGGTGAGGAATCTAGTTTTATTACGCTCATTTCTGCAAAATCATTGAAACAAAATTTTTTCCAATACTCGACTAGAGGATTGTTTGCCAGCAACCTTAGGTTTTATGTAACTTCAAAAAAAATAGACGGTAAGATTGTTGACACTATTAAAAATGAGCCAGAGAATTTTTGCTATTTCAATAACGGGGTTATTATTACGTGCGACGACTATTCAATCAGTAACGGTATGCTTTATTTAAAGAACTACTCTGTTGTTAATGGTGGTCAAACTACAAATTTAATCGGCAGAACAGCGTTCGAAGACGACTTTGCAGTTGTTTGTAAAGTTATTAAAAACAAGTATTCTGATGAATTTTCACGCCTTTCTTTTTTGTCAAAAGTTGCTGAAGCGAGTAATACCCAAAAACCAATTAATGCTCGTGATCTTATCGCCAATAGAATCGAACAGAGAAAACTAAAGATTCAATTTGCGGAGGCGGGAATGTTTTTGAAAATCAAAAGAGGGGAAAAGATTGTTAAGCAACAATACCCGGAGCCTTATATGAACGCTTCTAATGACGAAGTAACCCAAATGCTTTATGCATATGTGTATCAAACTCCCGGAACGTCAAAAAATAGCAAAAGTTCGCTGTTAAGCAATGAAAGAATATATAATTTGATCTTTGGAAACACATACGACACGAACTTCTTTGTTTCTATTCAAAGAATTAAGATTGCGTTTTCGGACTGGCAAAAATATATTAAAAAAACCGAAACCCATTCATCGAATAGATACGGTCTTTCCAAGCATTGCAATTACACCCTATATGCGTTAATAGGGTTTATTCTTAAGGTTATAACAAATGAGTCCATTAAAATTCAAATTTTGAAACTCGGGACTATTAGTTGGAAGTCTGATGAATTGAAGAATCTAATAAGATGTAACGACATTGGTACATTTAGCATTATTAGAACGGAAAAGTTTTCTCAAATAAATAAAA
>JAJJKF010008289.1:0-10132 GCA_023805525.1 Ostracodinium dentatum
ATGATATAAATAATTGTATGCATATTTCATTTACTTTGGCGATAAAAATAACAGGAAAGACTATATAATAATTTTCTTGTTTATTTTATAATTAATAATCCTATAATCATATAGTATTTTTGATTAAAGAAATTATAAACCATTTATATAGTAATAATTCAAAAAATATATATAATATATATATTAACAACTTTCTCTGCATATTAAATCGCTACATAAAGATTTTCCATGTCCACAGGCAACTGTATGAGTACAGCTTTCGGGTTTTTTAGCACAAGAATAATCTGAGCATAAATAAGGAGTTTCTTCAGGGCAAGTTTTTAATTTAGGACAATAAATTTCATTTTCCACACAAGTTCCATCCGGACAAACATAGTCACTAGGGTTTGGGCAGGTGATAGTAGTTGGACATTTTCTTTGATCATCAACACAAGATTGATCAGGGCATCTTATTTGGTTATCATTACAATCAGGCCAATCATTATAGCATAGATCAATATTATCAGCACATGTCAAATCGGCACATAATATTTTTCCGATAGGGCATACTCTTTGATTTGGTTGATAATCTCTATTTCTTCTACAAATACCATCAGCACATGCTTCTCTATAAGATGGATATTTTCTTCTGCAATCTATTGGAAGAGAATAAGAGCATAAATATATTTTACCTGGAGGATATGCACCTTTCATATATTCACATTTCTCTGCATTTTCTACAGTGCAATCGGTCTGTGATTCAACACATGTACCATTTTTGCATTTAAATGGTTTTAAATCTTTTTCTTCTTCATTTTCGCATCTTTGATCTTTAGGAATACAATCTCTTAAGTTTTCTACACATCCTCCACCATTCGGACATTCAAATTCGTTTTCATTACAGTCTGTTCCTTTTAAAATAATTATTTTTTCTTCAATTAATTTTCCTTCTAAATAAGTATTAATTGAATATTTTCCAGCAAGAGGTGGTGTAAATGATATATCATATGTTCCATCTAAATTATCTTTTATTTTAGAAACAATATCCTCAGTTGAATTTGAATCTTCTATATATAATGTTATTTCAGAAGTAAATGAAGCTCCCCCTTTTTTAAGACTATTATTATATATATCCAAGCATCTTATACTATAAGTATAAGCATCCAATGTTTCTTCTAATGGATATGATATATCAGCATTCATAGCACTACAAGGACCGGGAATATATGTGATAAGGTACGGACCATGATCAGTATTTGGCACAATTTCTTCGTTATTATAATAATAATGGAATTCATAATTTCCTTCTACTGTAGTATTAAAAGCACAATTAAGAGCACCAAATCCTCCAATTGAACATTTTATATATTTTTCTGTCTCTTCTGGTTTTATCTTTATGTTGAATAATTCAGGTGATAATGCACCATGATCAATTTTATTATTAAATTGGTCATATGCTTGAACAGTGAATTGAATGGTTTCTCCTGCAGGTATATTTTCATCATTGTATGATTTATCATCCATTTCAGTATAATATATTACAAAATGATTTTTGTCTATATCTCCTGAAATTACGGTTTGAGTGTAGAAAGCAATAGGGTGGTTCTGATCTTCTGCATATACAACTATTGAATAGGTACCTGTTTCAACATATCTAGTTGTTTCATCAATTGCAATTTTATAAATATAATCACAGATTGTTCCATCTTCTTGTTGTGTAAAGCCATATGTTTTGATATCTGTGGTTTTTTCTAATGGTCCCTGGACTGTGGCATATAATAAATCTAGATTAACATTTTGTTCATTATAACAAAACATTTTTTCATCATATAAAATCATATTTAAATCTAATAATTCTCCAGCTTTCATTTCTTTTATATTTTTTGAATTTACAACAGTCTTTGAATAATCTACATTAAATTTAAATTCAGATTTTTGTACTTCATTGAATAACTTTACTTTATTATCTTCATCAATTCTATAATATAATTGAATTTGTAAAGTTTTTGGAGGATAAGTAGGTTCTAATTTTGCAAAAAATTCATTGTTTTTATATTGAATTTTTGCTCCAATTTCAACTCCATTATTTTCAAAGAACAAATTATCTATTATTGAATCATCAGTAAATTCATTACCAAATTTATCTTTCAAAGTAAATGCTATAGATACCTCTGTATCAGATGTTATTTTTATTGGTAATTCTTTAGTAATTTCAGTTCCTTCTTTACATGGAATACCATTAGTATTGATTAATCTAACTTTAAATTTTCTATTATTTTTCTTTTTAGAATCATATAATGTTATTATATTATTTACTTCTTTATCATCTTCTTTCTTTATAGTGGTTGTTTCATATTTAAGAGCATAAACTCCTCTATATTTTTTACTAATTGAACATACAAAAGATTCATCGGCCCCCTTTGGCTCTATTTCATCACATTTAATATTTTTTAGTTCAAATTCTCCGTTATATATTAGGCCTTTTTTGGTTCTTAAAGTTAGTAAAACTTCATATGAGGTACCGACGCTGAATTTAGCAATAGTTGGTTTTATTTCACATTGTTGTAAATCATAATCTCCGTTGCCATATTGACTATCATCTTCATTGTTTCCAAAATGATTAACTTTCAAATTAAATATCGCTTTTTTTTCCATATATTGAACAGTAAAAGTAAAATTATAAGAATTTTGGCCAAATCTTGTAACTAAGTTATTTAATATATTTCTCTTTGTAGCATCATTTAAATCAAGAACTAATTCTTCTGATTGATATATTCCATCTATTTTTTCCATATCATTTCCATATAAATATGAATCTTTAATTTTAATTCCACTATTATCATTAATAGTATTGTTATATTTATCTCTGAAAACTAATTTTATATTCAGAGGAGAACTTAAAGAAGAATAAATATTTGTATCACCTAAGAATTGTATATATTGACCATTTTGATCTTTAGAATATATTAAAGTATTATCAGGTTCACATGTGGATGGATTTACAACTAATTTATTATTAAATTTTATTATTCTTTTATTATATTGAATATTAAAATGGTATGCTCCTTTCTTATCTATTATTTTTTCATATATAGAAGTTTTATCTAAATTTAATTTTGGTGTAACACTTGATCTTTTATAATCATCGGATATAATATATGCTGAGAAATTATTCAACATTTCTGTAGTTAATTTTACATTATTATTATTTTTATCTTTAGCTTGGACTGTAACCAAAGCTTTTTCTCCTGCTGAAATTTGATTTTTATTAAATTTAACTGTTGTTTTCTCCGGAGATATTTCACCTGGAATAATTTCGACGAAATAAATCTGATCAAATAAATTTTTTCCGTTATTATTATTTCCAGAAGTAATATTATATAATCCAGTTGATGTCAATTCATATATATAATTTAGTTCCCCAGTTATTAAATCTAAATAGTTGTTCTTGTATGATATTTCATTTATAGATTTAACTATTAATTTAGCTTCATTAACATTTATTAAAGCTTTATTCTCAAAGAAATCATATCCAATAACAGAGAATTTTAATTCCATATCACTAGTTATTGTTTCTAATTGATTACCATTATTATTTATTTTTGCTGAAGATAGTTCACCTGGACTAACAGATAATCCAAGATTAAATACTTTTTCATCATTTACTTTAATATCTAATTTTAATTCTCCACGATTCGGATATAAATTAGATTTATTAGTAGTAACTAAAACAAATAATGTAGATGATTGTTGATTATAAATAGTATAATTGATTGTTGAACCAATAGGGTTAATTTCAATTTTTCCATTGAATGTTTTGGCATATCTTGCATTATTTGAATTTCTTAATTCAAGGGTGAAATATCCATATTCTCCAGCAATAAAATCTAAATTATTTGCTAATAATTTAGTTTTAGAAGGATCAACTTTATCATCTCCAAAACTTTTTTTTCCTGAAATATCTAAAGTATATTTAACAGATTGCCCATCAGAATCATTAATAATTAATTCATATTCCCCTTCTGATAAATTAGAGAAGCATCCACTGCCTTCTAATAATTCTATAAATTCATCATTAGATTCAACCAATTTTAAGTCACAATTTCCAATTTTTGCAGAAATTGTTAATTTTTCTCTATTAACTTCGTTTCCATAAAAATCTTTTGGATATAATCTAATAAGTAAGTTTTCATTTAAATTATATAAAACATCATTATTTTTATCTAATTTTGCATATGTGTGAGAGAAAGTATTAAATTTATATACATCACTATTTGATAAATCAAAAGATGAAGGATATACTTTTGTTTGACAATTAGAGCATTTGATTAAAGTTGATGTTTTTTGATAAATTCCTAAGAAATTACATTCTTTAATTACTTTTTGTTTAAATTTAATTATTTTTTTGTCTATAACTTCTGGAGTATTTGTTACTTTTCTAAAATCTTCATGTTTTGGACTTTCTCCATATCTATAGTATAAATCAAATAATCCAATCTGGCTTTCATCTAATATTACCTCATTATTATATTTATCCAAAACATGAACAAAAATCTCAACATCATCGCCTGCAGTTATTTTTCCATTCTTGATTTCAATATATGAATTTTCAGGAGAAATATCTCCATGTATTACTTCAAATTTTACCTCTTTATCTAAATAAATTGATTGTATAGTATATTCTCCTATTATAGTCGGCTCAATATTAATATCAAAAGAATAGTCCTCATTTAAATAAATTTTATAGTCTAGAGTCTCTTCGTTTTTATTTGTTACTCTAGCTCCAAAAACATCATTTTCCAAATGTGCTTTGTTATTGTGTTTATCGAAGCATTCAAAGGTCAATTTATAAATATCTCCAGATTTAATTTTGGGTATATTATGAGCAGTTTGACATTTTGAAACTTTATCAGGAATTACTTTTATATTAACAACCCTGCTATAATCTGCAACATTTACTTCACAAACAATTTTGTCATCAGTAGCCTTTATAGAAGAAAGAATTATATCATATGATCCATAATGTTTTCCTTTAAATGTTTTTATTTGTATGCTATTATCAGAACAAGAAACATGTAATTCAGAATTTTTAAAGAAGCGATTCATGGGCTTTCCTTTTTCTGTATAAACATTTAAAGAAATTAATCCATCTTCTCCAGCTTTCAATAATAAACTATCTGGACTTATAACAAAAGAAGCAGGCATATCTGACTTAACTTCTTCTTGAGCTTCATCAATAAAAGTAATATTTATTATTTTAGTTTCTTTTCCAATTTTAACATATAAATAATTGTTATTATTTGATTTATCAATTTTAGAATATTGATCAACTTTTGAATCATTAATAAATAATCTTAAATATGAATTTAATATTAAATTTTGTGATAATTCATTATTTTCAACATATAATTTGAATTCTTTTTCAGTAATATTTGACAAATTATTTATTGTATTTCCATAATCATCATATAGTTGTAAATTAATTACAGGAAAACTAGCTAAAGATATTTCTAAAGAAACATCAAGGGGATATTTTTTTTCATTGTAAATTAATTTAGATTTGCTCAATACAGGTTCACCACTCACTACATTAATTATATTATCTCCTATTATTATTTCCTCATTATTATAATAAGCCTCAATATACTTAATTTCAGACTTTGTATTATCAATGATGTATTCTATTAATCCATTATTTTCATTATATATTGGTTTAATAGAATTAGCAATTTCATTACCATCTATATCAAATATTTTAATACTATAATTATCCATTTCTAACATATCTTTATCTGTTATTTTATTTTTATTTTCATCTTTTGGCTCTATAATAAATTTCCTTTGTGTTCCGGCAATAGTATTTTTATTGTTATTTTCTAAATATCCCATACTATATTTACTGGCTTTGCCGGATTTTATCTCCATTTCATATGTTTCAAGTAAATAAGACGAAGATAAAGTAATTTTTCCTGATTTAATTGAAGATATACTTAATTCAAGATAATGAGATACTGGATTTATAGCAGTTGTTAAAGTTGGCTTATACTCTGAATTATTATGTTTTACATCGAATAAATAAATTAAGGCTTCTTCTGAAAATATTTTATTATTGAATAATTTATCTTTAATTAAATTTTCATTAGAATCATATGGATATAATTTTATTTTAGTTGATGTACCTGCCATACCAGGATATAAAATTTGTTTGCTTTCAATATTTGAATTATCTACTTTAAAGTAAGATAAACTCTCAGGAGTTGCAATAACTTGAACTTTTGTCTCAATAGGCTTTCCATCATAAGTCATAGATATTGTACATTTTTGTGAAAAATCAATATTTTTATTTGATTTAACATCTACAATAATTTGTCCATTTTTATTTCCTAATTTTGGGTTCATTTTTAAATCTGGACATTCTGATGTTTTATATTCAAATAGTTTAATATCTAAATCAGCATCATATCTTAAACCATCATATGCTCTAAATTCAACAATATATGAATCAGTTTTACCTGGTTTTAAATATAAAATATTTGGGGAAACAAAAGTTGCTGATATTTCAATTGTTTTGCTTTTACTTTCATCATTTCCATATTCAGTAATATAAAGATAATATTTTCTATGATTATCATTGTTTACTATTTCAATTGTATAATTTTTGTTCTTTGAAAGTTCATAGCTTTCTGGTAATGTCCATATTAATTTATTTGAGCCAATCCATTTCTTTATTAATAAAGTTGAATTTATTTTAGCTTCAATAGGAATATTTTTATCAATTTTATTAGAAGGTAAGCCTTGTCTAGTTAAAAAATCGAACTCAAAAGCAGGTCTTTGAAGACCTTCATATAAAGTATAAACATTTCCTTGTGTCATTAATAATACTTTATCTCCAATCATTTTTAATTGAGATAAAGAGAAATCAAATCCAGAATCTATTACGTTAAAATTACAAGATGAGCATTTACTAATTTCTAGCCCATATATTTTCCCATATACACGGAATGAACCTGTTTTTTCAATATAAGATGATCTAAATGTATTTTTTTCAGCTCTATAATAATCTATTCTATCATTATTCTCATTCAAAGCATAAATTTCAACATTTTTTAATTCATTATCAAATGTATCTGGATCGTTATTAATCAAATTATTAAAAGCATCCTTTAATTCAAGTTCAGCCAAAGAGACATCTCCCAAATTTAATTTATTATTATTAATAACCTTTATTTTTGAATTCCTATTAGAAGCTTTTCCAGGCCCCTTATAGTATGTATAAACAATTCTTGATTCTGAATATTTTGTATTTAATGTTAATATATATTCCCCAGAAATAGTATTTCTTTCTTTTATTATATAAGAATTTTTTCTTTTTTCAAACTCAACTTGAACGGATTCTTCTTTGCCATTTACCATTATAGAATAACTTAAACCAAAATAATCTGAAGGTAAATCATAATTAATTGGATTTCCATATTTATCTTTTAAATTAAAACCAAATTCAATATCTTCATCAACTGTATGCTTAGATTCTTTTTCATCTACCTTTTCTAGAATATATGCTTCAGCAATTGGGCCAACATTTACAGATAATGAATTATTTCCTTCTAATAAATTTTGTCCTTCTACTTTGAAAGCTATATCATAATTTCCGGAGAAATTAGATTTAAATTTTAAGTCATAAACGCCTTCTATTTGCTTATTTTTAACTATTTCAACTTCACAATTATTATTTGTAATGCACTCTCCACTATAACTAATAACATTTTGATCTTCTAGATAATAATTGTATAAATGATCCAAATCAGTTCTCAAAACTAATTCTCCTACTTTTTCTGAAAAGCCTGCTTTAATTAAATCTGAATTGGCAGATTTCACAATGGAATTTGATATATTTAATTTTTTTCCACAAACTTCATAGTTTCCATGTTTATTTAACACATATTTCATTTTTAACTCAGCTTTTTTTCCAAATTCTATAGATACAGTATAATTAAATGTAGTTCGTCTCATTCTAGATTTAGATTCTAGTAACTTTGCTACAATATAATATTTATTATTATAGAATTCGGTTGCAAAATTAAGAGCAAATTTAAGTTGGCTGTGAACTTCAGTTATTTCACCTTTTATTTCTGAAGGGTCAAAGTTACAAAAAGGATCTTCAATTTCTGAGTATTTATTAATTTGATTTTTATTTCTTAAATCAATAAGATCAATTAGGAATAATTTATCACTATCTAAATTATCTGTTACTTTTTCTTTATAATTAAATAGCTGTGTTGGTAGCTCATCAATATGAATCCATTCCTTTTTATTATAATCAGAGAAATAACTTCCTTCTAGGCTGGTAGGTACTGGGGAAACTAAAAATGATTCTGATTTGATGGTTTCCATTTTATCCAAGCCAAATTGAGTTTCGAATTGATATTTTCCATTATAATCAGTTTTAAAAATAAATACATATACATTTTCATCATAATATTTTTGTATTGGATTAAATGAAGTACCATCATTATCAGTTAAACGATTAATTTTACAAAGAAAAGATACGCCTAATTTATTCATTGCATCTTTTATTATAATAGGTTCTTCTGCTTCATCTTTAAATTCACAAATGTATTTAATGTCCACATCTGATTTATAAGGTTTTTCAGAAAGATCTTCTATATTGCATTTTGAATTCTTAGTACTTGGTACTAAATTATCAACATAAAAAGTAGTAGGAAAATCTAAATAATTAGAACTAATACTATATTTACCTTTTTTCGTTACTTTAACTTTTATTTTATATGTGCAATCTTTTTCATGTTCTAATAAAAGCTCACTATTACAACTAGCACGTAAAGATTCAGTTATTTTATCAAAATTTCTAATTTGTGCCGGTTTTCCGGAATTATCAATTCCTTTAACATAAAAAGTTAAATATTCATCATCTTTAAATTCTGATAAATCAAAATTACCATCACTTAATCTTCCAAATTTAATATATCTTATATTATTTTCAATAAATGTCTTATCATCTTTATATTGTTTATCATCATAAACAAGTTGAAATATTTCAGAATTTTGAACTTCAACTTTAAACTTAAAGTACTCATTATATACAGTTGCATATATAATTGTATAGCTCCCAGTATCTGGTGGTAAATTGCATGAATAATATATTTCTGCTTCTATTGGATTTACAGTACAATATACTGATGAAGAATCAATATATAAATTTCCCCTTCCCATCAATTCTCTTTCATAATTTGTATTATATTTAATATATATTACAAAATCATCCATTGGAACCCCGTAGATACTTTTTCCTGGCTTATATTCTTTTTTACCATAGAATAAAGCGACATAAGGAGTTATTATTTTATCATCAACGCATAAATATGAGCCAGTGATATTATAATAAGGTATATGACTTAAATCAACGTAATCGGAAGAAGTAATATCGAGGTATCCATATCTTTCATTTGCAGCTAAATCAACTTTATATATTAAAATTCTATCTGTATTTGTTATAAAATTATTATATAACATTAATTGTTGTTCTGATGCCGAATAAACTATATGCAGATTATTAGACATTTTTTCTTCTAGCTTGACATCCATATATATTTTATCTATACAATTTTTAATTGTGATTCGATTCTTATAAACATCAAGTTCAATAGTTAAATATGGATGAAACTCACATATTGTTATGTACTTTTCATAAAACTTAGGCCTTTTTGAAGGTCCTAAAATAATAGATAGAGTAAAATAATCTTCATAATAACTAGGTTTTTTATAACTATATTTTAAATAAAAATGAAAATCTCTTTTAAAATCAATCATATCTTTATAATTACCTTTAGAATATATCCAAGGAAATAAATAATTCATAGTAAGATATAAATCATCAGAATAATAAGAAGATCCTCCATCTTGCTCAAAGTTATTATTATTCAATTTGTTTTTAGTCATACTTAGATCATGGCATACTTGTGACTGTATCAGCTGAAAAAGGAAAAATATTCCTATTAGCATTAAAAATATCAAGTTTTTTTGCAACATTTTTTTTATAATAAAAATTATATATTAAAGATATTTTAATTAATAATCAAATATATACAAAAAATGTCAAATGATTAATTAAAAAATGGGGATTGGGGATTGGGGA
>JAJJKF010008290.1:0-10123 GCA_023805525.1 Ostracodinium dentatum
AATCCCCAATCCCCAATCCCCAATACCCAATCCCCATTAATAAAAATTTTAATTATTATAATACAAAAATTAAATAAATTAAAATATATTAATTAAATTTATATATAGTCTATGATTCATTATTTATTTTTTCAAAATTTCATCTAATTTTATAAAATTTAAAATATATTTTGTAAAAAGGACTTTTTATTTATTTATTTTTTCTCCTACAATATTTAAATCTCCTTCACTTCCCACATTATCATTATCATCATCAACTAATTGAGAATCTTGAATAGGCTCTTCATCAAATTGACTCATAAATCTTAGATTTTCTTTATAAATATCAACAAAAGTTTTAATGTATATATATGATGTTTTAAAGTATAAATGTACTGTAAGTGGATTATATGTAATAATAATATTTTTTTTACCTTTTTCTTTCTTATCTTTTTTACCAATATAACCATCGATTATTTCTTTGACTTCTTCTTGAACTTTTTTTTCTGTTCTTAAAATCAAATCATTATCGGGATTCTTTTTATCAACTTGGGAACCTAGTTGGCTTATTATTATTTTGCAAATAACATCATGATAATAAACGTTATCTTCAGAGTCGTTTCTAAGCTTCAAATCAGATACAAATTTTTTAACATATTCTAATTTTCCTTTTTCTGGAAAATTTAATTTTTTCCAATTATAATCCATAAAAAAATTAATAACTAAACCTTTTTTAATCCTAATTCCTTTATCTTCAGGAGTAGTAAATTTATTCCAAGAATTATTAAATTCAGACAAAAATGATTCAAATTTTTCTATTGGATTATAATTTTTATTAGTGAACTCATCATATTGTTGTAAAGTAACCATTAAGAAAAGATTTAGCATAATTATGGAATTAATAAAGTTACTTACGATCATATAAATATAAGCATAAGCTTCGGATACAGTATCCGTATCAACAAAGGCTAACTCCATCATTATATTAGGCCAAGATTCTCCAGTTGAACATCTAAATGTTAACAAAAACGAATTATAAAAATTATCTACGTTATAATATTCATTAATGATCATAAATCTAGATTTATATTTTATATATGTAATACCATCATAAAAATAGCATCCCAAAATTGCAAAAATGCAAAAAATAATAATCATTAAAAGAAATACATTGGCCAAAGCAGAGATAGACCAAGTTAAAGTTTGTATTAGTTTTTCTAAGCCTTTTAATGCTTTAACCAAACGTAAAACCCTAGTAACTCTAAGTACTCTTAATACACGAATAATTTGGAATGATTTTAAAAATGCTGCATCAATTCCATCAATATTTGCTACAACAAGATCAACAATAGAAGCAACTACAACAAAAAAGTCAAATTTATTCCATCCTGAATGAAAATACCCTTCTAAACCATATGCACAAAGTTTTAATAAACATTCGGCAATAAAAATCCCAGTGAAGATATAATTAACTATGGTTAAAGCTTGATTGTATTGTTCAGAAGAATTTTCGAAATTCATTGCCATTGATATTAAATTCAAAAGAATACATCCCATAATGAAATTGTCTAAGAAAGTGCTATCTGCAAATTCCCTTAAATAATATCTGAAAGTGCCTTTATTAGGTCTCACCCATATTTCATAATCACTTTGTACTTGATAAATTTGAGTCAAAAAATCATAATATTTCGGTGCCTTTTTATCATCTGATGCAAGTTTTTGTTCTCTTGAAAAGGCTTCATTGAAATAACGGAACATAATCCCTGTAAATAAATTTAGGAAGAAGTATGCTACTACTAAATTATATACAATGAAAAAGGCTCCATAGATATCTCCATATATACGATAAGAATTCATTATATCCGGCCATCCTTCTTGAGTTGATAAAACATATGAGGTAATGAATGAATTGGCTATATTTGAAAATTTAAAAGTTGGACCTGTATCCATTATTCCATTATATTTATTGGCACAAAACGTGGAAATTGCAGGCATATCATTATTAATTTCATAATCTGCTAAATTATCGTTGAATGAACTTATTGCTAATTTAAAAGAGCCATTATTTTGAAGTACATAACAATTATGAAGACTTTCATAAAAAAGTGAAATTCCAACAATACTAAAAATATAATATACAACAATAACAATAGAAAGTGCATTACATATAGGAAGGATAGAATCAAATAAAGAAGTAATAATTAATTTCAGTTGTATATTATGAGATATAAATCTCAAAGGTCTTAAAGTTCTTAATAATCTTAAAACTTTTAAAAATTGTAGAGATGAACTACTCTGATTGCCGATTGCATATTTTTCTATTAAATTTTCAAAATCAAAAATAGAACAAACAACTATAATAATGTCAATTTTATTCCAATTATCTCTTAAATAGGAGCCTTCATCTAATGCAAATCCTAAAGCACATATTTTGACAGCAGCTTCTAACATAAAAATAGAATTAAAAAATGCATCTACGATATCAAAAATTAAAACAAACGTATATCCAGAAAGAAAAGTATCAACAATTAATCTTGCAGTTGATAATAAAATCATTATTAATATAAATCTATCAAACCATTTATTATTCATTATTTTCAGACACATTATTCTAAATTTATTAGTTTGTGATAAAATATAAAATGCATTCTCACATTCATTTCTTCTAAATAATTTATTAATTTGAGCCCATTCCTTCTGTCTTTTCTCAACAAATGTTTGAACCTTTTCTTCATTATTATCTAAAAAGTCTTCATCATTATCTTCTTCAAAAATTCTTGATTCAGATGCTGCGCTGATCATAGATGCATTATTAATTCTAGATTTACTTTTTGAATTTGAAATTTGACTTTTATTTATATTTTTTATTTGAGTAGAACTAAGATTAGGATTTACTTCTGTATTTAATTGATTTTCATTAGAAAAATCATCATTTTCTTTGTCTGCTCTACGTTTTAATTTTATTGTCTTTTTGTGTTCATTTTCAGCTTTTCTTATTGCATATAAATAATCAGGTAATTGATACATATTTTCAACTATCTGATCTTCTGTTAAATCATCATTATCTTCTTCGTCATCTTGTCCAAAAGATTGCAATAATATCGATGTAAACAAATTAAAAATAATATAATTACCTAAAAATATCCATACAACAAAATAAAAAAAACATAAATTATTCATGGGCCACATTTCATATAATAATCCATCCCAATTCTCTAATGTCAAAATTTGATATGTGGTAAAAAAGCCTTCACCAAATTGTTGATAATGAATATTTCCACTTAATAATGACATTCCTAATAATTCAAATATTAAAATAAACATAACTAAAATGCATACAATATAAGAAACACTTACTAATGCTTTTTTCATTGAAACAATAATCAATCTCATTGACTTCAGTTTTCTTAATATTTTTGTTAATCTTATAACTCTAAATATTCTGAAAACCCTCAAAAATGATAATTGAGATGAAACTGATTTTTTGGAACCTACTTGCTCATCGTCTGTATTAGAAGGTGTTGCCATATCTAAAACCGCAAAAGCAATAATTATTGTATCTAAATATGTAAATGCATCAGAATAATATACTAAAGGGCTTAGTCCAATAAATTTGACAATGTATTCAAAAAAAAATATGGAATTAAAAACATAATTTGAAATATTTAGCTTATTGACAGTTTCTGGTTTAAATAAATTTCCATCCAAAGCCATAAAAACTGAATTTATTAAAACTACAATTAAAATTATCATCTCAAATTGATCACTGGTTGCTATAATATAAAAAGCATATCTTAATTTTTGCATTCTTTGAACAGCTGGGTTTTGATGCCATATAATCATATTAAAATCTTCTAAAGCGTTTATTATTTTATTCCATTTTTTCCTATTTTGTTCTTCATCTTTATTACTTAATACATCAGATCCACTCCATAATACATATCTATTTGAATTTGTTTTTAGATCATATATTTGGATACTTGCTATTTCATCTTTCACAACTAATTTATTATGCTTTTCATTATTAGTTGCTTCTAATTCTTTCATTTTTTCTTCCTTTTTATAATCTTCAATAAACTTATTATATAATCTTTCATCGTCCTCAAAATAATTAGCAAGAGTATTATAATTAAATTCCTCAATTTTTCTATAAACTTTTTCGTGTAAATTTTTTTTATATTTTATTTCTTCTTGTATTTTCTGATTACTGGTAAAGGCTGAACTCATTAATAATGAAGATTTATTTTTAATCTTTGTAGAATAAGTTTTACCACTTCTAGTATTAGTACTTCGAACTTCTGATTTATTTACATTTACAATATTCATAGAATTTGGTTTTGTTCCCAATGTACCGACTTTTATTTCTTTTTTATCTGAAAATTTCCCAAAATTTCTCAACCTTAATGGCATGGTCTCCAAAACTGAGATTGGCAAATATTTTAGATTATGGGTCAATTTTGCACATTCATTGTCACTAAATTCAAAATCTTTATGATATAAATATTTATATTTTTTTAAATCTAAGCTTTTATCATTAAATACAAAGAAAGCTTCTTTACTTTCAGGAAGAGGTTTTTTATAAATAGTTTTTATTTTTTTTCCCAAAATTTGGTTGGCCCAATGATCAACTTTGAAATTATCTTTAACTTTTAAATCTTTATCCAAAATATTATATAAATAGTTCATATAATATTTTTTACCTCTTAAATTATCTGGTATACTTTCTTGTTTAATTGTTAATGGATCTGTATATGGCTTATTTTCTTCCTTTACTAAAAATTCATTACTATTTTCTTTAGGATATTTATCCATGTTTTTTTCGATACTTTTCGCCTTAAAAATATAAAAGTCTTTTTTCTTTTTAATGCCAACTTCTTGATTATTTCCATCTCCTCCATTTAAATTATTATTTGCTTCTGTTTTAAAAGTTTTGACAGTATTGACATTTTCCATAGTCATTCGCGATAGTATTCTAGTATCTTTATTTTTTATTGTTTTTAAATCTTTAAATTTTGTTTTTGCTTTTTTTATTGGCAAATTCATAGTCTCTTTTTGTTTAATTTCTTTCTTAATATCTTTTTTAATTTCTTTATCTTTTTCTTTATCTTCAATAATTTCTTCATCATCTAATGAATTCATTAAAAATATATTAAGGTCAAAATCTTCTTCTCCTTTTAAATAATCATCATAATTTTGTTGACTAGCTATATGACTTACATCTAAATTCGTTGGCTTTCTTCCTCTTGGTTCATTTTTATCCGTAAATAAGTTGTTATTTAAATTTCTATTCATTTTTTTATAATATTTTGATTGTTCTTTACTTGTTAAATTAATATTTGTATTGACAGCTGCTCTATCAAATATTGATCTTCTTATTAATTGAGTATATTTATTCTCTTGTAAATTTTTTCTGAAATTTTCGGCTGATACACAATTAGAAATAAGTTTTGAATTATCGACTATTTCTTGTGGAATTAAATTTATATCATTCATTGAAATATTCTGATCTATACTTATATGAGAGTCTTTGCTTAATATACTATTATTATCTTCAAAATTTTCTTTAGTTGGTAGTATTTCATCTTTTATGTTTATTAAATCCACCATTTTATTTGATTCTAAATCAAATAAATTATCATTTGTTTTAGAGTTGATTTCCTTACTTATATTATTTTGATCAATATTATCATTTTCTAGTCTATTTCCACTTGTATTTAAAATATAATTTTCTAAATTATCTGGTTCTTGTGTATATTGCAAAAATTTTAAAAATGATCTCCTTTTTCCTACATTTTTTAAATTTGTGCCTTTATTTTCTTGTTTTTTTAAATATTTATTCAAATTAAATTTATCTCTTAATTTTTTTAACTTTTTTTGTAATTCAATATCATCTTTTAATTTTATAACAGATTCCAAAATAGCCTTAGGCCTTTTGAAGCTAACTCTTTCTTTAAATTCATCATTATCTTGAATTATTTTTTTTTCTTCTGTCAAAAGAATATCACCATTATCTATTTCATCATTATGATTATCAATTAAATCAATGCTTTTATCTATTTCACTATTTGATTTCAAAGACTTCATATTTGCATCTTTAAATTGGGTAAAACTTTGATCAACATTTGATAAAGATAAATCGGTCATAAAAGATAAATCATCGGCTAAAATTTCTTGATTTGCTAATTCTTTAAATTTTTCTTCTTTTTGTTTATCAATCATGGCTTTAGGCATTTTACTTTTTAATTTATTAAATTTCATTTCATCATCCTCCCTTTTAGCTTTTTCTTCTCTTTCTTTCCTTTTTTTTTCATTAATTTTACGAATTTCTTTTTCAAATGGTAAATCTTCTTCCATTATAATTTGATTCATTAACATCTTTTTTCTTTCTTTTTTTTCTATTTTTCTCCTTAATGCATTTCTTTCTTCATCTTCTAGATTTTTTTCTGGCTCAGTTACATTCTTATTAATTTCTAATTTTCTTTCGCTCATTTTTTTTAATGTATTTTCGATTAAATCATTTACAATTTCTTTATTAATTTTATTCATGTGTCTGATAATATTTTCAGCAATTGAATTACTATTTTTTGTATTATTTTTTAATGCAGTGTATCCTTCAGTATTATTTTTTTTAATATTTGAACTAGTACTTTTAATTGATTTTAATTGTTTTAGTTTATTTTGTTGTGTATTTATTTCATCTATGTTTTCATTAATATCTTTTTGCTCTTCTTTTTTTTGATCTTTTAAATTTGTTTTCATTTCTCTTCTTTTTTGATCAATTAAAATATCTATTTCTTTTTGTTGCCTTTTTATATCTTTTCCTAAAAATGTTTCTTCATCATCGATACGTAAATCTTGTAAATACAATTCTTCAGGATTATTATTAGACATTATATAAATGTCCTTTATTGTAGAATATAGTAAAGGGATATTTCTTCTATTTTTATTAATTTGAAATGCATCATCTTTTACTTTATAATATAAATCAACTAAATCTTGATCACTTTTCCTATTATTATTTTGCTTTTTTTTCTTCTCTTTTTCTTTTTTATCAATTTTTTCTTTTTCTTTTAAATCAAATTTCGAAATCATTAATTTGAAAAAACTTTTTTTTTCAGACAATAATTTTCTTTCTGTTTCAATATGTTCAAATTCAGAGTTAGTTACAGCTAAGAATAAATTAATCAAATAAAATGCACCTAAAAATATAAATGCATGAAAATAAAAAAATATTATAATAGGATTTATATATATTTTATCTTTAAATGTTTTACTAACATATGTAAACACATTTGTCCATCCTTCCAAAGTTACCATTACAAAAATAGTTACAAATCCTAATAAAGTGTTATCAAAATTTATTGCACCTGAGTCAGGATTCAAATATCCTTTTGCGCAGATATATCTTACACCATATGTATTTAATTCTTCACAATCTGTATCAAATGAACACATTTGAGAATCTTTATGTGTGGAATATAAATAGCCAAAATTGACATTCATACATCTTCTGTAAAAATTTCCTGTCCACATTTGTCTTCCAGCAATGGCGAATATTAAAAAGAAAAATATTAAAACAATTGTTGTTTCACCTAAATGAGATATAGAAGCAAGTAATGCCGTTACTAATTTTTTTAATCCTTTAAATCTTTTGACTGTCTTTAAGGGACGTAATATTCTGAATGCTCTTAATCCAGCCAACCCACTTATTTTAGTTCCATTCATTAATCGCTCTATAACAAACGATATCCAACCTACTAAAACTACAAAAAAATCTAATATATTCCAATAATCTTTGATATAGGCATCTTCTGCACTAAAAAATTTAAAAGAAATTATTTTGAGAAATGCTTCAACAGTATAAAAATACAAAAAATATTGATCTGATAAATTACCTATATTATTTGAATCTGTTGGATCAGATATTAATATAAGAACTGTATTAAGAATAATTACTAATAAAGATAAATTATCAAATATCCAATTATCAACAAAAAGTCTAAACCAAAATCTGAGATAAACAAGCCATTTATTAATTTTTTTTCTTTGTTCCAAACAATAACAATAATCGAAAAATCTTCTAGCTTGTTCTTCTTTTCTTAATACTTTAAAATCTATAACTTCCCTAGCTCCAATTTCTTTTTCACTTTCCAAGGCGAATCTCGGGAAATCGCCCTTATTAGTCCCATTAAAATAGCATCCTAATAATCTACCTTTATATAATAAGCCTTCAGTATTATTCATTATTAAATCCAATTTTGGTTTTTCGATAGTTTTTGCTTTAATGTATTTTTTTTCCAATTCTTCTATTTCTATGTCTATTTCTGTGGTGTCCAGCCCCTTGGAGGCCTGGGCATCTTTTTCTTTTTTTTTCGCTATTAAATTTCTTTTGGCTTCTAGCTTATTCATTTCATGATTAATTTCTTCTACTTCTTTATCTTGTATATTATTTACATCGTATTTAAAGACATCATTTTTAAAAAATTGTTCTTTATAAAATAGGTCATATTCTACCAATTGACTTTTATCTACTTCTATAATAGTATTTCTGTCTTTATTTACTTGTATAAAAGTTTCACTTCCTTCTGATTCTTCATCTATATAAGAAGAAATTTGTTCTTCTTCTATTTCTTTTACGCCTTTTGTACTTTTGTCTTTATCTAGTTTTTTAGTCTGACTAAATTGTGAACTTCTTTTAAATAAACCTTTTTCTGATTGAAATTTCTGAAGATCTACAAAGCTATTTTTACTTTTTTTTTCCCTAGGAAGTACTCTTTTTTGACTAATGTGTGTATCGATTCTAGTAGTTTTTCGTTTCTTTTCCCTTCTTTTAAATTTCTTAAAAAAATTTTTTTTGAATGTTATGTCAAAAAATTTTTTTAAAACATTTAGACCTTTCTCAATAGATTCCTCAGCAGGAAGTAAATCAAATGATATATTCGATTCTGTATCAGAGACATTAAGACCTTCTTTTATTTTGTTGAATTTTTTTCTTTGTTTATCAAGTTGTTTTTCTATTACTTTCATTTCTTCAAATTTACGAAAAGATTGGAAATTTATTTTCTGATAAAAATTTTCTTTATTTTTTTTAAGATTTTCTAATTGTTCTTTTTTTGATGATATTTTTTTTCCTTTTTCATTCAAAATTTGGGTTTTATTATATGATTTCTCAACTTTATCATCAGCTTTATTATCTTCCTTCTTAATTTTGGATGAAGGAGTAATTTTTGTCCCTTTTACATTTGTTTTAATTTTATCACCATCATTTTTTTTTGAATCTTCTTTTTCTATGCTTTTGGCATCCTCTTTTATAAATTTATGTTTTTCTTCTTTTTCTTTTTTTATATTTAATTGCTCTTTTTTTTTCTTTTCTTCTTTTTTTGCCTTTTCTTCTTTTTCTTTCTTTGCTTTTTCCTCTTTTTCTTTTTTTAATTTTTCTATTTTTCTTTTCATTTTATTTTCATTTGAATATTTAAAAAAAAAATCAAAATATTTTTTTCTTTGATTTTTCTTTTTTAGCGCATATAAATTGTTAATTATTTCACAACCTGTTTTTATTTTAATTTTATTTTTCAATTGCTTTATCAATTTTTTATAAGCAGTATTCCTCAATATTTTAGACATTATAATATTGCATTTCTCTAGTCCTTTTTTCAGCTTCATTAATCTTTCTTCTTTTTTTTGCTGTTGCTTTTTATCTTGTTTTTGTTCAAAATTTTTGGCGACTATTTGAATTTTTTGAGTTCTGCTAATGTCTTTGTTATGTAAATAATCTTGTAAATTACCTCCTTTTCTTTTAATTTCTATCATTTTGTTCATTTTTGTCTCTATATCATCATTTGATGATTGGGAATAAAAATCAATATCTTCAACTCTGTATTTTTCATAGTTATATTCATCTTCATCTTTTGCTCTTTTTTGTAATTTATATATGTCATTATAGTTTTTTTTTGTTTCAAGTAAATCCATTTTCTCTTCAGTTTCATTTTTTCTATTCTTTTTCATTTTTTTATTTGAAAAATTATTTAATTGATTAATTTTATCTTTAATTATATATTTTTTGATTTAATTTTTTTTATATTTATTAATTTTTTTTCTTTGTTCCAAACAATAACAATAATCGAAAAATCTTCTAGCTTGTTCT
>JAJJKF010008291.1:0-10055 GCA_023805525.1 Ostracodinium dentatum
TTTCTTAATCTTGATTTGACTTGGAATAATAAAGTATTATTTACAAACATATCATATTTATCAGATAATACTTTCCAGTTATTTCTTGCTATAGCAGTTTTATATTTATTTTGTATCCATTTAGCAGCTCTAAGTTTAGCAGCATCTTTCTTAGAATCTCTACAATTCTGTTTCCATTGTAATAATTTTCTTTTTAAGTAGTTCATTCTCTTTTCTTCTTCACTTTCTAAGTATTTGCTCATTATATCAAGAATTCTTCTTCTGATTCTATCCCAATCTCCCCAGATTCTTCTGAGTTGAGTGAAGAAATCTACAGCTCTTGCAACTGGAACAGCTTTTTCAATTTTAGTTAATTGTTCTACATCTCCTAAAGTAGTGGCAACATTAGTTAAATATTTTCTATCAATTACTTTCATAGCTTTATCTAAATAACTATTTCTATCATGAACTTTTTTAACTGCCATATACCATTTACGGATAAAGAATCTTTTAGCAAGGAATTTATTTCTTTCTTCCCAATTGGTGAATAATGATCTCATTAATTCAAGAACTTTTTTGAATTCATGTCCTTCTTTTAATTGATCGAGACCAGCTTTTTTGAATCTTCCTCTTATTTTTTCAGCCATATCTCTTAATTTGAGCCAATTTCTTAATCTTGATTTGACTTGGAATAATAAAGTATTATTTACAAACATATCATATTTATCAGATAATACTTTCCAATTATTTCTGGCTAATGAAATCTTGAATCTTTCAGCAGTCCATCTAGCAACTTTAGATTTAGCAGCATCTTTTTTAGAATCTCTACATTTACTTCTCCATTGTAATAATTTTCTTCTTAAGTAGTTCATTCTCTTTTCCTCTTCACTTTCTAAGTATTTTCCCATAATGTCAAGAATTCTTCTTCTGATTCTATCCCAATCTCCCCAGATTCTTCTGAGTTGAGTGAAGAAATCTACAGCTCTTGCAACTGGAACAGCTTTTTCAATTTTAGTTAATTGTTCTACATCTCCTAAAGTAGTGGCAACATTAGTTAAATATTTTCTATCAATTACTTTCATAGCTTTTTCTAATTTGTCATCTTTTGATCTTTGGCTTTTGCATGCCATATACCATTTACGTACGAAGAATCTTTTAGCAAGGAATTTATTTCTTTCTTCCCAATTTTCGAATAATGATCTCATTAATTCAAGAACTTTTTTGAATTCATGTCCTTCTTTTAATTGATCAAGACCAGTTTTTTTGAATCTGTTTCTTATTTTTTCAGCCATATCTCTTAATTTAAGCCAATTTCTTAATCTTGATTTAACTTGATATAATAATGATTTATTGACAAACATATCATATTTATTAGCTAAATCTCTCCAATTATTTCTTGAAACAGCATTTCTGTATTTATCAGCAGTCCATCTGGCGATTTTAGCTCTTGCAGCATCTTTTTTAGTATCTCTACATTTACTTCTCCATTGTAATAATTTTCTTCTTAAATAGTTCATTCTCTTTTCTTCTTCACTTTCTAAGTATTTTCCCATAATGTCAAGAATTCTGCTTCTGATTCTATCCCAGTCACCCCAGAGTTTTTTGATTTGAGTGAAGAAATCTCTAGCTCTTGCTACTGGAACAGCTTTTTCAACTTTAGTAATTTGGAATACATCTCCTAATGTAGTAACAGAATTAGTTAAATATTTTTTATCCATTTCTTTCATAGCATTTTCTAATTTATCATCTCTTTCTTTCATCTTTTTAACTTGCATATACCATTTACGTGTGAAGAATCTTTTAGCAAGGAATTTATTTCTTTCTTCCCAATTAGTGAATAATGATCTCATTAATTCAAGAATCTTTTTGAATTCATGTCCTTCTTTTAATTGATCAAGACCAGTTTTTTTGAATCTATTTCTTAATTTTTCAGCCATATCTCTTAATTTAAGCCAATTTCTTAATCTTGATTTAACTTGATATAATAATGATTTATTGACAAACATATCATATTTATTTACTAAATCTTTCCAATTATTCCTGGCTACAGCAATTTTGAATCTATCAGCAGTCCATCTAGCAATTCTATTTCTAGCTACATCGTTTTTAGAATCTCTACATTTGCTTCTCCATTGTAATAATTTTCTTCTTAAATAGTTCATTCTTTTTTCTTCTTCACTTTCTAAGTATTTTCCCATAATATCAAGAATTCTGCTTCTGATTTTATCCCAATCACCCCAGATTTTTTTGACTTGGGTGAAGAAATCTCTAGCTCTTGCAACTGGAACAGCTTTTTCAACTCTAGTAATTTGGAATATATCTCCTAATGTATTAACAGAATTAGTTAAATATTTTTTATCCATTTCTTTCATAGCATTTTCTAATTTATCATCTCTTTCTTTCATCTTTTTAACTTGCATATACCATTTACGTGTGAAGAATCTTTTAGCAAGGAATTTATTTCTTTCTTCCCAATTGGTGAATAATGTTCTCATTAATTCAAGAATCTTTTTGAATTCAACTCCTTCTTTTAATTGATCAATACCTACTTTAGCAAATCTATTTTTTAATTTTTCAGCCATATCTCTTAATTTAAGCCAATTTCTTAATCTTGATTTGACTTGATATAATAATGATTTATTGACGAACATATCATATTTATTTACTAATTCTTTCCAATTATTTCTAGCAACAGCAGTTTTGTATTTATCAGCAGTCCATCTAGCAATTCTATTTCTAACTATATCATTTCTTGAAGTTTTAGAATTGTCTTTCCATTGTAATAATTTTCTTCTTAAATAGTTCATTCTCTTTTCTTCTTCACTTTCTAAGTATTTTCCCATGATATCAATAATTCTTCTTCTGATTTTATCCCAGTCTCCCCAGATTTTTCTGATTTGAGTGAAGAAATCTTTAGCTCTTGCAACTGGAACAGCTTTTTCAACTCTGGATACTTCAGAAATATCTCCTACAGTTGTAACACAGTTAGTTAAATATTTTTTATCAACTGCTTTCAAGGCTTCGTCGAATTGTTTATCTCTATTTTTCATTTTTTGTACTTTATCAACCCATCTACGTACATAGTATCTTTTGATGAGATATTTATTTCTTTCTTCCCAGTTATCGAATAGTCCTTTCATGAATCCTAAAGTATGTTTTAATTTAGCAGCTTCTTTGAATTGATCATATCCTACTTTATTGTATTCATTTCTTAATTTTTCCATCATATCTCTTAATCTTAACCAATTTCTTAATCTTGCTCTGACATAATAGATAAGTCTATTATTAACATATAAGTCATATTTTTCAACTAATTTATTCCATTGATCTCTAGCTAAATTAGTCTTATATTTATTTTCAATTAATCTTGCGATTCTTCTTTTAGCAGCTTCTTCAGTGACTTTCTTAGAAGTATCATGCCATTGATTTAATTTTTTTCTTAAGGTTTCATCATTAGCTCTAATAAGTCTATTGATTAATCTTCTGATCTTTTGTTTTTGTTGATCATTTAATGCTCGGACTTTTTGGGCTTTATTTACTAATTTATCAAAGAATTCGATGGCTCGTGCGGCTGGGATGGCGTCGTTGAATTTCTTAACCAATAATGCATCGGCTACTGTATCAACTGTGTTACTGAGTACTCTTTTATCAAGGACAGTTAAAGCTTTATTAATTTTATCATCTCTGTCTCTGATTTTTGCGACTTTATCGCTCCATCTCTTAATGTAGTGATGTAATGTAGCTATAGTGTTTCTGTTTTCCCAATCACCGAATAATCTTTTGAGGAAGTTAATTAAACTGACATAATCAGCTCCGTCTTTAAGTTGATCTAATGCTGGTTTTTTGAAAGCATCATCAATTGATTTAGCCATTGATTGTAAAGCAATTCTTTTTTTGAGTACTTTTAATAATTGATATAAGTCTTTATTACTAGCAAATGTATCTAAGCTCTTGGCTAATCTTTGCCAGTTATCTCTAGCAAGTCCATTTTTATATTTATTTGCTACGAAATCAGCGATTTTTTTACGGCATGTTTCTTGAGAGATTTTTCTTGCTTTATCTTTCCATTGTACTAATTTTCTTTTTAATATAGCATCATAGTTTTTGAGAAGTCTATCAAATAAGTCTCGTAATTTGTCTCCTTGATTTTTGATCAATTCGTCCCATTTATCACTTAAATATTTCAAATTTTTGAAGAAATCGGTGGAACGTGCGACCGGTACGGCGTCTTGGATTTTTTTGACTAAGAATAAATCACCTAAGTAATTAGCATTATCTATGAGTAATCTTTTGGTGATATTTTCAAAGGCATCACTTAATTTATCATCTCTTTCTTTCATTCTATCTACTGAATTTTTCCATCTATTTAAATATCTTTTTAAAGTTTTCATTTTATTTTTATCATCTTGGTTTCCAAAGAAGCCTCTTAAGACATCAATCATTCTTAACCATGTATCTCCAGATTTAAGTTGATTAAGTCCGTCAAGTTTTATTTTGTTATTAATATCATTTATAAATGATTGTAATCCGACCAATTTTTTGATATTTTGAATTAAATCATTAGTTTCAGTGGAATATTTAGTATTTCTCAATTTTCCTCCTAAACTACGCCAATTTTGTCTGGCCTTTCCAATTTTATATGTTGAAGTTAAGAAATTAGCGATTCTTTTAGAAATTGCTACTCTTGTTTTATCTTTTGCATTATCTCTCCATCTCAAGAGATTTCTACGTAAAACGGCCATTTTATCATCATCATATCTATCAATTATAATTTTCAAAAATTCGAATATTTTATTGTATCTGACTTCTTCGGCATCATCTCTACGTTTCATTTCATCAGCGATTTCTTTCCATTGTTTGAGTTTCATTCTTAATATTTTATCCATGAAATATTTACGGAATGGGAATAATTTAGAAAGTAAATTACTTTTGATCCAGTCTTGCCATTTATCTAACACATCTTTTCTGGTTCCGTTAACTTTATCTTGTAATAATAAGATTAATTCAACTAGGGCTTTATTTTTGTTATCTTCTTTTAATTTGTCGAAAGCCCATCTTAATCCGAAGTTCACATTATCTAATATATCTAATCCTTTTCCAATTTTATTAACTAATTTATTATGAGCCATTTGTTTCATGCATTCTTTAATATCTCTACAGAAATCTTGAATAATTGTAGCATCTTCTTTTACTTGTAATAATCTGGTGTTTTTGGCCCATCTATGGAATGCAGATGGAAGGCTCAAATCACTATGATTTAATAGTTTTCCAATGAATCTTTGTAATAACATTTTCAAACGGAGTCTATCAACATTTAATTTTTTATTGTAGAAAGTTTTCCAAGTGAGTTTAATTCTTTCAGCCATACTATTTTCATAATCTTTTATTCTATTAACTTGTTTACGCCATTGTTCTAATTTATTTCTTAATACTTCTTTTTTAGCACTATCATCATATTTTGATATTAAATTAATTAATAATTCTTTTATGTATTTACTGAAAGCATAATCCATAAGTTTATCCATGAATCTTTTTTTATGTAATTTATCTAAGGCTTGATTCACTTTTGCTAATTTGAAAAGATTATTTATTTGATGAGGGAATATACTCTTAGACATTTTTTGCCATTTAATTTGTACATCATAATAAGTTTTTTCTCTTATTTGTCTACAGAATTCTCTAATGATATCACAATCTTCAGCAACTCTGAGTTTTCTTGTAGTTTTGTACCATTTTAATAATGCAGATCTTAAATAATCTTCTTTTTTAGTTGAATAAACTGATAAAATATTTATTAATTTTGCTTTTAATAAATCTTTTGCTTTACGATCTTTTCTTAATATGAATCCTTTAAATACAGCTTGGATTAAGTTAGCAGCACTATTAGGAATTAAATATCCGTTTTCAAGCCATCTTTCTAAGTATTTTCTAAGATGATTTTTTCTTAATTTTTCATATAATGCTGGGGCGAATTTAATACCTCTTAATATGTTATTCCATCTTAATCCTTTTTTTAATTGTTCGTATGGTTGTCTTCTTACAACTCTCATTATTATTTGTTCGAATTTATCATAGTCTTCAGGATTAAATCTACCTACTTCATTTAATACATCAGCTATTTTTTTATGTACATATTTTTTGAATAAATCTTGTAAAGCTTGATATGCTTTGGCTTTCATTCTAGCAGCTAATTGCTTTCTTATGAAGTTTTGTATAACAGTATCCATTTCATAAGCTTTCATACATCTGGCATTTTTGTTCCATTTGTAGAAATATGGGCCTACGTCTTGTTTATATCTTAATACAATGTTGGTAAGTAATTCATTGATTCTATTATAACGTTTGAGTTCATCTCTGATTACGCCTCCTCTGTACCATGATTGAATTAAAGTAGAGGCAGCAATTCTTCTCAAAGCGGGAAGTAAATTGTTCCAGTGATTGAATTTATCTTTAAGAACTTTCATATTATTTGCATCTTTTGCATTAAAGTATTTTAATAAGATATCTTTCAATACATTCTTATTAGCACTATCGACAATTCTTTGGAATACTTTTCCCCATAAAAATACTTTAGTATGTTCAACGGCTTTTTCGACTTTTTCTTTTACGGCTAATCTTTTTTGTAATTTATCTCTTATGAATTTCTGTATAACTTCCGAACAACTTTGTTGTTTAACGCCTCTGGCTCTTCTGATCCAATCTACGAAATTGCTTCTAAGTCTTTCAGCGTATGTTTTGTTTGTTCTGTCCATAATTTTCAATAATAAATGAGTTCTTTTCATTGCTTTTAATTGATTTGGTAAATCTTTCAAACCTCTTAAAAAGTCAGTAATTACTCCAGTTTTACCATTTCTTTTATTTGCGAAATCAACTATGGCTTGGCAGAGGTCTTTATAAGGTGACATTAATTGTTCTCTGTTAAGTAAAGTATAATCATCTAACATTCCTCTTAATTTCTTTAATTGGCCTCTATCTTTGATATTATCTTTCCATACAGTCATACTATTTTTAAGAGCATCTCTTATACAAACATTATTATATTTGTTAACAAGTCTATGAAGATGATCTAATTGAGCTGGAAGTATTAAAGTAGAATTGAATGATTTTAATACGTCGGGATGTGTATTTCTGAGGCAGTATTTTTCTAGAGATTTGAAACCATCTAAAAATGGTGTGACTAAATCGAAAGGATTCTTCATTAAGCCGCAGTTGGATTTCCATTTATATAAATATTTTCCTAATTTTTCTTTATCACCTATTTTATTTAATGCATCCATTTTTGTGAATATATTTGTCAAAATTCTTGTAGTAGTTTGTTTGGTATTATTCATAATGTTAGCCCTATCTCTTAATCCTTGGAATAATCTGAATTTTTCATGATCTTGTCTATTTTTGAAAAATTGATTCAAAAAGATGGCATTCATATCATAAGCTCTTAATTTTCTAGTGTTGGTTCTCCATTGGCCGAAATACCATCTTACTAAGTCTTTATCTTTATGTCTTACGACCAATGCAAGAATGGATTTAAATCTATCTTTGTTCATTTTATTTTGCATTTTTTCTCGCAGTTTGGTAAAGAAGGGCTCGGTTGTGGCTTTTCTTATTAAATCGCAAGCTTTCTCGGTATTCGGTATGGCGGTTTTTGGTTGACTTGCGTTTTTAAGCCAAGTATATAATGATTTTCTCAACAATTTTTCAATTAAGTTATTCATTCTAAAATCATTATTTATTAATAATTTTTCTAAAATATTATTATTTTTTCCTGATTTCAAAGTATTTACAAACCATTTTTTTAAAGCTTTTTTTACTAAATTATCTTTAGCTTTATCTCCTTTTTTAATTGCTTTTTTAAGAGCATTTTGTCTGTTAGCATATTTATATTTGCTTTTTAAAGCATTAAGTAAATCCTCGGCGTTTCTGATTATGTTATGCTTTAATAAATGTGGTTTAGCTAAAGCTACTAATTTTTCGTAGTCTACTGGTTTAACTGCGGCTCTTCTTCTCCATTCATTAAAGGCATTTGAAAGAATTGTCATAAGGTTTGATTTATGCCATTTGTTATATAATGAAAAAGCAGATTTTCCTCTTTTGTATAATAAATTCTCGATATCATTGTTCATTCTCAAAGCAGTTCTGTACCAGTGATTAAGTGCAGCTCTCAAATTAGTTTGTCTACTTAGGTTTTTAGCTCGGAATAAATTACGAAGAAGAGTATTTCTTCTTTTTTGTAAATTATTAAGTAAATTAACGTTGGTCATCCATTTATTATTTGCTTTACGTTTTAATAAATCTTGGAATTTTTTCTTTAAAGCAAGCATTTTTAATAATGGTTTTCTGTAGAAATTATCAGTTCTGTGATTATATAAATTATTCATGAAATCTACTTTAGGTTGTAACAAGCATTTTTTTACAGTAAGGTCTACGAATCTGAATAATTTTCCATATTTGGATAAATGGTCATCTTTTGCAGATGCTGTTCTCCAAATATTAAATTTGTGATTTAATAACATTTTTGTATATAATTCGTTTTTATTTACTCTACCTCTGAGAATCGCGTCTCGTCTACGTTCTAAATTAGTTAAATGTTTAGCGATTCGTTTCCAGTTTTGTACGTTTTGTGCTAAGAGTAATTTTTTGGCTTTATTAATTTTGTTGATTAGTTTTTTAAGTGCATCTTTTCTTAATTTATGAATATATCTACTTCTTAATCCATTTAATAAATCAGCAGCATTCATATTTATGTTATGTTTTAACATATGTGGTTTTGCTTGGAGCATCTTAGCTTTATAATTTGGTGGTCTAATGGCTGCTTTTCTTCTCCAATCATTGAAAGCGGTTGAAAGAGTTTTTAAAGTGTTTATGGTATTCCATTTATTATATAAGGAATATGCTGAATGACCTCGGAGTAACATCATTTTTTCAAAATCGCTTTTTAATCCTAAAGCATTATTTTTCCATTTTTTTATTGTATTTCTCAAAATAGATGTATTATTTGACACAATTGGTTTTACTATATTTTTGAGTAATAATTGTCTTTTGGTTAATTGATTGTTCATATTAAGGACTTTATTTCTCCAATTATGGAATGCTCGGCATTTCAACATTTTTTGGCATCTATCATATAGATTTAAGCATCCTTTGAGTGGTTTGCGATAGTACTCTGGGGCTATGGTTTTGCTCATTTTTTGAAGGAAGCCTTTCTTGGCTGGTCTAGTTCTTTTCTTGGCTCCGGCCTCCATCAATTTCATGAAATTTCCTATTCGGTTTAGGAAATCTTCGACTGATCGTGCGGTTTTGATTTTCCAATTTTTAAGTGCTTGAGACAATAAAAATTTTTTCAAAGCTTCTAATCTGTTGACTCTTGATCTGAGTAATGCTTGTCTTCTGGCATTTGAAAGTGTAGTCATTTGAGCATTTTTAAGCCATTTTTGCATTTTTGATCTTAACATTTGTTTTCGAAGTTTTTCTCTGGCATCCATTAAGGTCAAAATTGCTCTTCGTAAAACTGATAAGGAGTTTCGATCAGATAGGGCATTGAGAGGATCTCTGAGTAAAAGTCTCCATATAGCAGCTTGTAATCTAGAACAACCTTTGATGTACGATATTTGATCGTTCGTTAACGCAGCAGCTCTCCTTTGGCTTTGATTCATCCTGCGAGATTGTCTGAAATTATTTTTTAATTTTTCAAGATATATTTTTTTCTTAATTGAAAAATAATTAATTTTTTTTTCATTAAAAACTAAAATAAAAAAAGAATTAGTGATATTTCTAGAAATATAAGATGGAAAAAAAGAAGAAAAAAATGTCGCTGGATATAATGGAAGAAAAATATTTATATTTTATGGTATTAATGAAAGTTCCTATTTAGTTTAATCTTCGGAATTTTTAATTTATAAGTTATTAGATTAATAAATTAATGATAATTCTATTTTAATATTGAATTGTATATAATATAAATTGTATACAAATAAAAAGTTTTATATTTTAAATTTTAAATTAATTCTTAATTCTTATTATTAATTATGGGGATTGGGGATTGGGGATTGGGGATTGGGGATTGGGGATTGGGGATTGGG
>JAJJKF010008292.1:0-10049 GCA_023805525.1 Ostracodinium dentatum
CCCAATCCCCAATCCCCAATCCCCAATCCCCAATACCCAATACCCATTAGAATGCATAAAAAAAAATATTAATTAAAAACAAAAAAATTAGAAGAAGAATAAATTTATTTTTTATTTTTAGAATAAAATGAAAAACTATATATTATTTTTAGTTATAAAATTGTTGATCATTATCATAATCTCTTAGATATTCAGTCTTTTTTTCTTTTTTCTTAAACATCACTTGGCTTTTACTTTTTCCTATATTTTTAAATTTATATATATCTTGAGGTTTATCTTTTATATTCTTGATATCTTTAAATACAACTGGCAAAGTATTTCTATCTTTTTCTTCTCTAGACAATAAATTATCAATTATTTTTCCTTTATCACTAATAATTAAAGTTCCTGGCTTTTTTTTATCATCTTCGTTACTTATAATTGAAGGTTGTCTTATTTCTCTATTATCTCTAATTCTATAAGATGTTGTTTTTCTCTCATTGAATATTTTATCATATTTTTTACCAGTATGTCTTTTACAACTTGAAAATGGATCAAAATCATCTACATCATCATCATTTTGGGCTTCTCTATATATCTTAGTTATTGTTGCTTTTACTGTCCTTCTTTGTTTATCATCTTTATCTTTTTCTAGAGACATATAATTATAATCGCCTTGAACAATAACATCTTCTTCTTTTTTATCTATTATACTAAATTGTTCTTCATTTATTTTTTGTAAATCTGAATCTGAAGGTCTTTTAATGCCATTGATTCTGAAATAAATGCCTTTTTGAGATACTATGAAATCATTCCAAGTTATTGCATTATTATTTCCTTTCAAATCTAAGTTAAATATTCTTTGAGCTTTGTTTTCATTGTTCCAATTTTTTTTCTCTATGCCCTGGGTCTTTCGTCCTGGTTCATTTGGCTTTGCCAAAAGACCAAAACGTAAGCCCTGAGCAATGAGATTATTATTGAATTTCTTTCCTGATGAATTTATATTGAAACAACCTTTATTGTCTATTAAATATGGTTTTTTTTCTTGACCTATTAATGAAAATTGTGCATTTTTTTGATATATTTGATATGTTGGTACATTATTTATTTTCGATTCAGTCAATGGCTGCTTTGATGATGATGATCCTTTTATGAAAAAGCTGTTTTCTAAATTTGGTTTTATTTCTTTTTTTAATTTTTTATATTTTGTTCTTAATATATATAATTCTTCTGTTATTTCTGGATCTATATTATTTTCAATATTGAAACTTTCAGTTTGTGGACAAATTTCATAATTTATTCTTTTTCCTTTTAGACTAATGTCATTTTCTGGTTTTTTATTTTCTATGTATACTTCATTAATAAATTGTTTTTGTAATGGTTCTTTTCTTCTTGGAGAAATAAAAATAGGTTCGTTATAATCAATTTCAATATCGCTTAATTTTTTTATTTCAATTGGCTTTCCTTTATCTATTAAAGAAATATCCTTAATTTCATTTTCTGGTTTTTTTTGATTTATAATTTCTATATTATTTGTTTTCTCTTCTAATAAAGGTTCTTTAATTTTTGAAGCAATGAATATAGGTGATGATACCTTATTTCCTAAGATAAATAATTCTTCATTATTCTTTGATAAAGGTTGTTTTTCTAATGAAGAAATCATTATTTTATCTATATTATTTATTTCATTTTTAATTTTTGGTTTTTCCAAATTTTCTTCTTTTTTTGGTATAGTTATTCCTTCAATAAATAATTCTTGATTCATTTCTTTTATTAATGGTTTTTTTTCTAAAGATAATATATCTTTTTTTGTGCCTTTAATACAAACATTATTCGCATTTTCTTCCTGTAAATTTTGTATTTTTTTTGGTAATGATAATACTTTATTTCCCGGGATATATATTTCTTCATTATTAATTTTTAATAAAGGCTTTTTTTCTAAAGGAGAAGTCATTGATTTATCTATATTATTTATTATATTTATTGGTTCTATTCTCTGAATTTGATTAGGTTCCATAAATTCTCTAATTTTCAATTCTTCTTTTTTTTCCGTTTTTTCCGGACATATTTCGATTTTTTCTGAATAAATGATTTCATTTTTGGGTTTCTCGGTTCTATTTATATTCATTTTTATAACTGTTTCAATTGCATTATCTGGCCTTTTTTCGCCTTCTATTTTCAATTCATCCATTTGCTCATTTTTCAATACGTCTGAATACGTGTGAGCGGGGGATATTTTGTTTTCATCTTCTTTTTTATTTTTACCTTTTTTTAATTTCTCCTTTTCTTTTTCTGGTATATTATTATTATCCATATTCATATCTATATTATCGATTTTTATTTTATCAATATTTTGTTTTTCGAAAGGCTCTCTTTGAGTTTTTGGAATATAATAATCACAAGTCTTTTCTATTTTATTTTCACTTAATGGTATTTTTTCTTTTTCTCCTTCTTTGGATGAAGTAAATATTTTATCCAAAGATTTCATTTCATTAGTTGTCTTATTTATATAAAATGTCTCAGTAGTTTCTATTTCATTTTTTGGTTTTATTAATCCATCAACAAAGAATTCATCCATTTTATCTTCACATAAAATATTTTTTATATTCTGTTCCGGTAAAGATGGTAAAGATATGATATTTTCGGGCTTTTTATCAGTTATGTTTGGAGTTTCTAATATATTAAATTGTTCATTGGTTTGTATTATGATGTTTTTAGGTTTTGATAATTTTTTCTCTTTTGGAATAATATTGAGTTCTTCATTTTTTTGGATAATAATATTAGGAGAACGTTTTGTTCTTAATTTTTTTTTATCATCGGGAATAGCATTATCTTGGTCGCCCTCCTTTTCACCTTCGATATTATTTTCTTCCAATCTATCAATTGTTGATGGCTCTATTTTTTTTCTTTTTTCTTTTAAAGGCTCTATTGTAAATTTATCTAAACGATTATCTATTATATATTTTTTTTTAGGAATTTGGGGAATGAATTTTTCTATATATAATTTATCAACTGATTTAGCAATTAAAGGATCTCTTTTTTTACGATCAATAAAAATATCATTAATGCTTTCTATCGTATTTTCAGGTCTTGGAATTTCTGGCATATTTAATTCATCAACAAATTGTATTTCATTATCTTCCTTAGGATTTCCTTCTATTATAATTTTATCCACAATTTGTTTTTCTAAAGGTTTTTTTTCATTAGGAGAAATAACTAAATTAACATTTTCTTCCATTACAATATCATCTAAATTTCTTTCTTGTATTATCGGTATAGAATCAATATTTTTAATTACATTATTAAATGGTTTTATTCCTTTGATGATAATTTGATCTAATAATTGATATTCCAATGGTCCTTTTTCTTTTGGCTCTACATAAAATGCACAATTCTTTTCTATTTTGTTTTCTTCCTCCTTTTTTATAATTTTTGGTCTTCTTAATATTTCTAATCTATTACTTATTTGTTCTTCATTATTTGGTTTTTCCATTTCTTCTATAATTAATTCATCTATTCTTTGAAGTTCTAAAGGTTCTTTTTCATTTGGTGCCATAAATATATTATTAATTTGTTCAATTTCATTTTTAGGTTTAGGTGATTTTAATAATTCTATTCTTGCCACTGTTTCAGTTTTATTTTGAGGTTTATATATACCTTCAATTTGTAAAGAATCAATTGCTTTTTTTTTATACGGTTCTTTTTCTTTTGGAGGAATAAATATGTTGTCGTTACAATCAATAATAATATTCTTATTTTTATCTTTACTCAATGTTTTTTCAATTTCTATTGTATCAACATTTTGTATTGCATTTTCTGGCTTTTCAATTCCTCCAATTATTAATTCATCACATACTTGCTTTTTCAATGGTTCTTGTACTTCAGGATCAATCATTATTTTATCTACTTCTATCACTGAATTTTGAGGTTTTGGAGTTCTTAATATATTCATTTTATCAACTGTTTGTATTTCATTATTTGGTCTATTTTCTCCTTCAATAATCATAGTATCAATTAATTGCATATTTAAAGGATCTTTTTCTTTTGGTTTAATGAATATTGATTCTTTTTCTTCTATTACATTTTCTGGCTTATCAATTTGAGTTTTTATTATTTCTATTTTATCTATATTTTGAATTATATTTTCAGGATTAGCATTACCTTCTATTATAATATTATCAACTTTGGTATCTTTTAATGGCTCTTTTGTTTTTGAAGGAATGTATAGAGTACTATTATCTTGAATAACAATATTATTTGGCTTAATTGATTTTAATATTTCTAATTGATTAATTACTTGTATTTCATTGTCTGGTTTTACATTTCCTTCAATTGAAATATTATCTATTATTTGGCTTTTCATAGGCTCTTTTTTATGCGAAGGTATAAAGACTTCTTCATTTGCAGAAATTATATTTTTTGGTCTAAGAGCTTCTGATAATTTAATTTGATCTATATTTTGTATTCTATTATTTGGTTTATCCATATTTCCATCAATTAATAATTTATCCACAGTTTGAGATTGCAATGGTTCCTTTTTTTGAGGTAGTATGCACAATTGTTCATTTAATTGTATTAAATTTTTTGGTTTTGGGGTTCTCAGTATTTCCATTTTATCTTCTATTATCTGTATTTCATTTTCATTTCTTATATTTCCTTCTATTAATAAATTATCACATAATTGCTTTAACAAAGGCTCTTTTTCTTTTGGAGAAATCAATATATTTTCATTTTGTTCTATAACATTTACTGTTTTAGATTTTTTTGGTGTTAATATATCTAATTTTTCTACTGATTGTAATGTAAATTCTGGTCTTGTTTCTTCTTCAATTAATAATTCATCGACTTTTTGCGTAACTATTGGGTCTTTTTCTTTAGAGGGTATATATATTTTTTCCTTTTTTTCTATTACATTTTGAGGTTTTGGTTCCTTTATAATTTCAAATTTATCTAATTTTTGAATTGAATTATTATTTACTTTTTGCGTTCTCTCGATTAATAAATCATCAACTAATTGTTTTTTTAATGGTTCTCTTTCTTTTGGATAAATTAATATATTTTCTTTTTGTTCAATTTGGTTTTCTGGTTTAGGTGTTCTTAATATATTCATTTTGTCAACATTTTGTATTTTATTATTTGGTTTTATATTTCCTTCGACTAAAATATTATCAACAATTTGTTCTTTTAGAGGTTCTTTGCTTTTTGGAGGGATAAAAAGATTACTATTTGATATTATAAGGTTTCCTTTTTTCTTTCCTCTTAATTTCATATCTTCTCCTATTTTTATTTCATCTACTTTTTGCATTTCATTACCATATCCATTTATGTTTCCTTCAATTTTTAATTCATCACATACTTGCTTTTTCAATGGTTCTTGTTCTTTAGGCTCAATCATTATTTTATCTACTTCTATCACTGAATTTTGAGGTTTTGGAGTTCTTAATATATTCATTTTATCAACTGTTTGTATTTCATTATTAGGTCTATTTTCTCCTTCAATAATCATAGTATCAATTACTTGATCTTTCAATGGTTGTTTTTCTTTAGATTTAATAAATATGGCTTCTTTTTCTTCTATTACATTTTCAGGTTTTGGTTTTCTTGGTATCTCTAATTTATTTACTTCTTGTATTTCATTGACTTTTGTTAAGTTTTGGCTTCCTTCAATAAAGAGTTTATCTATTAATTGCATTTTTAAAGGATCTTTTTCTTTTGATTTAATAAATAAGGATTCTTTTTCTTCTATTCTATTGCTTGGCATTATCTTTGAAGTTCTTAGAATCTCTATTTTATCTACTGTTTGCATTGAATTATCATCTTTTTCGGTTCCGAAAATTTTAATATTATCTATTAGTTGAAGTTTTAAAGGTTCTTTTTCTTTTGGTCCTATAAATATATTATCATTTTCTTGGATAATATTTTCTTGTTTTGGAGTTTTTAATATATCCAACTTATCCACATTTTGTATTTCATTGTCTGGAAGTGCATTTCCTTCGACTAAAATTTTATCAATGAATTGACATCTAAGAGGTTCTTTTGTTAATGAAGGAATAAAAAGACTATCATTTGATTCTATTATAGTTTCAGGCTTTTTATTTCTTAATATATTAATTTCATCAACTAACTGTATATTATAATCATCTCCTCTTACATTTCCATCAATAATGATACTATCTATAATTTGATTTTTTAAAGGTTCTTTTGCTTTAGGTGCAATAAAGAAATATTCTTTTTCTTCAATAACATTTTTAGGCTTAATACTTTCTAATATTTCTATTTTATCTATATTCTGTATTTCATTATTTGGACGAATTTTCCTTTCAATTGTTAAATCATCAACTAATTGTTTCATTAAAGGATCCTTTTCTTTAGGAAGAATACATATATTAGAGTTATTTTCTATTATATTATCAGGCTTTGGAGTTTTTAATATATCCATTTTATCAACGATTTGAATTTTATTATCTGGTTTCATATTTCCTTCTATTAATAATTGATCAACTAATTGTTTATTTAATGGTTTTTTTTCTATAGGTAATATTTGAATATTTTCTTTTTCTTCAACTATATATATTTGTTGTTTTGGAGTTTTCATTATTTCCATTTTATCAATATTTTGAATCTCATTTTCAATTTTATTTTTTCCTTCAATTAATAATTCATCAATAATTTGATATTGTAAAGGATCTTTTTCTTTAGGAGAAATAAATATATTTTCTATTGGTTCAATAATATTAGGTGTTTTTGGCATTTTTGATATTGTCATTAAAGAAGTGTTTTGTATTTCATTATTAAATCTTTCAAGGTTTTCTATATATATAGCATCAATCTTTTGTCCTTTTAAAGGTTCTTTTTCTTTAGGTAATATTTCTATATTATCTTTTACTTCTATAATATTATCAGGTCTAGGAGTTTCAAAAATAGGTAATTTATCTATGTTTTGAATTTTATTTTCCGGTTTTATATTCATTGTTTTTTCTATATATAAATCATCTACTAATTGTTTTTGTAAAGGCTCTTTTTCTTTAGGTGATATTTCTAAGCTCTCTTTTGCTTCTATTATATTATCAGGTCTAGGTGCTTTAAATATAGATATTGTTACTGTGTTTTGAATTCTATTTTCAATTTTATATTTCTAGAGTTTTCTATATATAAATCATCAACTAATTGTTTTCTTAAGGGCTCTCTTTCCATAGGTAATATCTCTATTTTATCTTTTGTTTCAATAATATTATTTGGCTTAGGCGTTTTAAATATGGATAACTTATCAGTTTCTTGAATAATATTGTTGGGTTTAATTTGGTTTAAGCCTTCGATAAATAATGCATCAATTAATTGCTTTTTTAAAGGCTCTTTCTCTTGAGATAATATTTCTATATTGTCTCCTCCTTCTATAATATTGATAGGCTTAGGAGTTCTAAAGATCGATAATTTATCTAAGTTTTGTATTTTATTGTCAGGTTTTATAGAAGCTAATCTTTCTATATATAAATTATCAACTAATTGTTTTTTTAAAGTTTCTTTCTTTTTTTCATTTGGTAATATTTCTATATTATCTTTTATTTCAATCATATTCTGAGGCTTTGGACATTTTAATATTGTTAGTTTATCTATGTTTTGTATTTTATTTTCTTCTTTTAATAATATTAATCCTTCTATAAATAATGCATCAATTAATTGTTTTTTTAGAGGCTCTTTTTCACTAGGTAATATTTCTATATTATCTCCTCCTTCTATAATATTTTGAGGTTTAGGTGTTTTAAATATAGTCATTTTATCTATATTTTGTATTCTATTTTCAGGTTTTAATGAAAATATTTTTTCAATGAACAAATTATCAACTAATTGCTTTTTTAGAGGCTCTTTTTCTATCGGAAGAATTTCTAGATTATCACTTGCTTCAAGTAATAATTTTTCTGGACTAAATGTATTTAATTTCATTTTTTTTCCTCTAAAAATATTTTTTGAATCATCATCATTTCCATCCATTGTAATATTAAATATTTCTTCCCCTTGAATACATAAACTATCTATTAATTGTTTTTTTAATGGCTCTTTTTCTATAGGTATTATTTCTATATTATACATATTTTCAATTATATTGTCTGTTCTATTAATTGGCTTATTTCTATAATTTAATGTATTTGGATAATTTCTGATAAATAAATTATCGATTAATTGTTTTTTTAAATTTGTATTCAATTGTTTTTGAATTCCAAATACTTCGATTTCATCCCTTTTTAAAAAGTTCTCAGTATCTCGGTAATCAGATATTCTTTTATTTGATAATTTTTTTAATTGATTACTTGATTCAATTAATTCTCTTTCTTTTTTACTTAAAGCTATTTTAAGTTGTTTAATTTGTTCTTCATAACTATTTATAGTTATTCTTTTCATTTCATTAATGTTAATATTTGAATAAACTGGTTCATTTTGAACAATACTTAAACTTTCGGCCGAAGTTGATATATTTTCCTCGTTCCAAATATTTCTCATATGTTCTTTTAAAGTTTCTCGATCTAATACAATTTCAAAATCATTACTTGCATAATTTTTTTTAGTCGAATTTGATTTAGTTACTTTAGTTATAATTTCAGGCTTTAATAATGGTATATTCATATAAGGTCTTTTAAATACTTCTACACGAGTAGTCTGAATAATAAATTTGTCGTTTTCTCCTGGTATTATTCTTTCCGATATTCTTTTATTTTCTCTTGAATATGTTTTTCTACTTGCTATACTGTTATAATAAGGATGTTCATTTCTTGATCTTCTTTTATTTAATATATCTCTCCACCATCTTTGTATTAAAATTATACTATTATCATCGAAACTGTCGGAAAAATTAGAATATTTTCTTCTTCGTAAATTAACAATACCTCCTTTGTATCCATCTTTTTCTCTTGAAGGTCTAAATTTATATGGATCTGATTTTTTGACTGGATAACTATCAGATATATATACTTTTGTAGGCAATATATTTTCAGCATATCTTCTATATAAATAATTATTTTCATTGTAAGGATTTCTTTTTTCTAAATAATATTTATTAGATCTTTGCTCGGGGTAATAATATGAATTATATTCTTCTTCTTTATCTCTACTATAGTCTTTTCTGGCTGCAACTGAATAATGGTATATTTTTCCTTCTGATTTATTTTTATTACTTGCATATGAAAAGGGAGTATAGTTATTATCTAGAACGGAGAATTGAGTTTCATCCCTAGGATAACCTACGGCATTTCGACTCAATTCCTTGTTCAGGATATAACTTGATGGTGATAGTTGTTTATCATCGTAACAATAATGTAATTCTAAATTTTGTTTTCTGTTTTTATTAAAAAGATTTCTTGCTATTGGACCTCTTATATTTTCTTTTTCCTTTTCATATTCTTCATTTTGGGGATAAAGATATTTTCTTAGATCTTTTTCATTTATTCTACTTTGGTTTTGCATTTTACGCTTTTGATTATTGTTTAAACCTCATATCTGTAATTATCAAAGGGGATGTCTCTATTGGTGAGGATGTGCAGCTGGCCGACTTCACTTCGTGGACATCGGAGGAGGACGATGAAACAGACGACATCGTTAGCATCGAGGTCAACTTTACTGCCATCAGCGCGATAGCGGCCAACCATCCCTGCCTCATCAAGGTGAGCAAAGCCATTGAGGATTTCACTGTGGATGGCGTTGACATTGATCCAGAGGACGAGCCATTTATACGGGTGGGCAGGAATAAGGCCACAAGAGGCTACTTCACGGGCACATACGTGGTTGGTACGGTTGTACCTGAGTACAACTTATTCCTTTCGGGTAATAAGTTCTGGTACTCCACAGGCGCGACAACGATGAAGGCCTTCCGAGGCTACTTCGAACTGGCTGACGTGCTGACAAGCGTGGAAGATGGAGAAGGAGCCAAGGTTCGCTTCAGTATCGACGGCGAGACAACGGGCATCAGTGAGATGGCAAATGGTAAATATCAGATGGAGGCAACCGACGGCTGGTACACACTGGACGGTAGGAAGCTCAATGGCAAGCCTGTGGAGAAGGGTATGTATATAGTAAACGGA
>JAJJKF010008293.1:0-10022 GCA_023805525.1 Ostracodinium dentatum
CCCAATCCCCAATCCCCAATCCCCAATCACCAATCCCCAATCCCCAATCCCCAATCCCCATTGGCTTATATTTTAATATAAATTTATCTTATTATTCTTTAAATTATCTGATACATAAAAAAACTAATAATAGTATAATTTATTTTAAAAATGTCCAGTAGCATAATAAACTGGGTAATAGATAAATATCTAAGTAACATTTTAGAAATAAACAAAGAGCAAACAAAATCTTCAATATGGAGTGGTGAAATCGAAATGTCAAACTTAAAAATAAAGCCAGAAATATTTACATCAATGAATCTTCCATATTTTGAACTTGTCCATGGATATGTTGGTAAAATGAAAATAAAAATGTCTCTACCCAGATTCTACAAATATCCCATAAAAGTTGAAATAGATAAAGTGTTTTTTCATGCCAAGCAAAAAAAATTAGAAACAATCAAAAAGGAAGTAGAAATACAAAATATGGAACAATACAAAAATGATAAATTATTAAGAAGAGAAGAATTGGCTAATGAATTAAATAATTTAAAAAGTGATGCTTCTCCCGGCATGACCAGTGAGATTATTAATAACCTAGAAATAAACATAAATGATATATGTATAAGATTTGATGATGAAATCTCATACAATTTAATACCTTTTTCTTTTGGTGTTTTACTTAAAAATCTAAAAATTAGAACAGTTGATAAAAATTTCAAAGAACCAGAGAAAGGCGAAAAAATACCTTTTGCAGAAATAAATAATAAAATATTGCAAATGACAAATTTATCCATATTTTTGGATACATATGAAAATGAAGGAAGTTTAGTGCCTTTTTATGAGCAAATTGTAAATACGGAGAATACAGAAATCAAAGATGAAAAATTAAAGAATTTCTTAGGACCTATGATGGAATATTATAAGTATTGTTTAAGTGAGACTTATGAGAATATTAATAATTCAAAATCTCATCAGTATTTAGTTTATGATTTAGGTTTCTTACTCAAATTGTCAATGAATGAAAATTTAAAAAATGGTTTACCACAATATGCGGTAGATTGTGAATTGAATAAAATAACTATGAGTTTATCTTTGGTACAAATAAAATCACTTATGAAATTATTGGCATATCAAGATCTAAATTCAAAATACCAAATAGGTTTGGCAAAAGAATATTATGATAAAGTAATTGATGAAGATGAAAAATTAAATTATATTGAAAATTATATATCATATTTTAATTACAAATATGGTGTTAAAAAAAATGAAAAACAGGCAGAAAGAATAAAACCATCACTGACTCAAGTTGAAAATAAATTAAAATATGATGAAATACAAAATATGAGAGAGGCCGCAAAATATAAAATGAGTCATAATCAAGAAATAGATGATATAGATGAAGAAATCAAAAAAATGAAAGGTGGTACAGGATTTATGAGTTATTTTTATAGTGGTCCGAATGAACAAGAAAAATTAAAAATAAAGCAATTGGAAGAAAAAAAAAGGAAATTAATTGAATCTAATGTAGATGAAAATATAAAAATGAGATTAAAAGCAAATAATAATACCAGTGAGGAAATAGATTTACTAAGTGATCTACCTGATGATTTTATTTTATATAAAATTAAACTAAAATTACCTGAATTTAAATTTAATATTAATAGCCAAGGATTAGATAAAATGATAACAATGGCTTTTAAAGCATTTTATATTATGGGAGATATGAAAAAGAAAGGACAATTTTTCAGCTTATTTATAGGTGATATATCAGTAGTCCAATATCAATTAAGAGATACAGTATATCAAACATTAGTAGCAACTATTGAACAAAAAAATGATCAAAATGAAAAAGATGAAAAAGATAAAGACAAAAAAGGAGCTTGTTATATAGAATTTGAAAATAATCCTGCTTTAGAAAACTCTGATTTTAGATTTAAATTTAGAAATCAAAAAAGATTACTTATAACAGTCAATTTATATAGTTTACAATATATTATGAATAAAGTATTATCAAGTTTGGCCACAACTATAAGCAAATTTGGTTCGGAGAGATATATAGGTTCTGGAGACATTCAAAATTTAATAAAATCTGGTTTTGATGTCAATTATTACACTGGAGGCTTTCAGCATTTTAATATTGATTTAGATATAGTTATGAAAAGCCCAATTATTATATATCCACAAGATATTATGGATGAATATAATAAAAAATGCCTTTTTATAAGATGTGGTGATTTTGATATGAGAAGTATGTTACCTCCAAGGCAAGATGTAAAAGTGGATTATACACAAGTAAAAGAAAAACATAAATTATTCGATATTTATACTGCTCAAGCAACAGGATTTTGCATTGCAACTTTAGATGATTTTAATGGAGATTTAAGCGGTCTTGCCAAGATTAAAGGTCTTAATATAATAGAGGATATTTCAGTAAAGTTTATTTTTGAAAAATTGTTCGAAGAAAAAAATTTGAATTTTGAAAAAATGAAAATATCTTTATCTCTTGGAAAATGCAGATTTAATTTAAGAGATACCCAGATAATATTTTTTATTGAATTATTGGAAAAAATGCAGAAAATGAATAAAATATTAGAATTTGATTTAGAATCAAAAACAAAATTAGAGGAAGAAGAATCAAAACAAATGAAAGAAGATGAAGAAAAGGAACAAAAAGAAAAGAAAGAAAAAGAAGACATAGAAGATAAAGAGAAAAAAAAATTAGAAGAAAAAAAAGCTCAAGAAAAAATAGATCAATTAAATAAATTAATAGGAAAAAAAGACAAAAAACAAGAAGAAGAGAGATTAAAAAAAGAAAAAGAAGATGAAAAAAAAAGAAAAGAAGAAGAAATAAAAAATAGAAATTTCGATACTAATTATTTGATTTTTAATTTTGTATTACAAAATATCGAAATATGTCTTATGAAATCGATATCTAGACCAGAAAGAGAACTTTTATCTCAAAATACTTCTCTTGATCCTAATTTCGATAAAGAATATAGAAATTTTATTTTATTTGCATTAAATAGATTTGATTTAGGGGTAATAACAACAGAAAAAGGAAATATAACCGTAGATTTATCAATTTTATCTACATCAATAGAAGATTCAGAAACTTTAATAACTGATCCAAATCAACCAGGAGGAAATTTGTTAATTAATGAAAACTTTAAAAATATGCTAGTGATGAGATCTGATAAAAAAGGATTAGGTTTGTTAACTATGGTTAAACTGAGTAGAGGAAGTAGAGATAGTATCGACAGTTCAAGTGATGGTGGTTTTGGTATTGAAAATCAAAATATGATAATTGAGCATGGTAAAGACAATGAAAAAGATAAAGAAAAAAAATTTTTGGAAGTAAAATATTTGATGGATGTAGCAAAAAATACACAAAATGTAGATGTTATAATACAAAATATAAAAGTATGCTTTTCTATGAGTACTATGGCAAGATTATATCAATTTTATAATTATTATTTTGGAATGTATACCCAAAGTGTTGAAGATACAATTTTAGATTTAGCAAAAATGGAAAGAAAGCATAGAAAAAGTATATTATCTTTTAAACTAAAAAAAGAAAGAAGTAGTACTTTAAGTGATAGTAGTTTTGATTCAGGAACTGAAGAAGATAGTGTTGCCTTAGAAGAAGAATTAGTAAAGGACCCTGGGAAAAAAAAAATTTTTAACAAAAAATTTTTCAATAATTTACAAAAAGATTTAAAAATAGAAGAAGAGGAAGAAAATATAATTAATACTAGTTCAAATAAATTTAAAAAATCATTTAAAGAAGATGAAATTATAGATAAAGAAGCTGAAGAACAAATGAAATTAAATGAGGAAAAAGAAAGTAAAAATTTAATTACTACTCATAATAAAACAATAATGAATATTAAAATTGAAATCAGAGAAACTTCTTTATCATTCCCCTTGGATGATACAAAAGAAAAAACTAAAGTATTACATTTCAAATTTAATTCAGCATGTAATATTAATATGGATAGTGAATATGATTTAATTACAGATGGAAATAAAAGATTAGTTCGCACAAATTATAAATCAAATAATATGAAATTATCTGCAAAATGTTTTGAAATTGAATTTATTATATATAGTTTTAGAAATGGGGTATATTCAATAGATAATATATGCGATAGAATAATCGAAAGTTTTCGTTTACTAACAAATATTAATTCATTTTTATTATTACCATATAGAGAAAAATCAGTTATGGCTATTAATGTTAATTTTGAACCTATGACTTTTAATATAGGATTTAGACAAACCAAAGCAATTATGAAATTTTTGCCAAAATTATCTGAATTTCTTGTTGATATGTATAAAGACTATAATGACCCAATTAAGGAAATTGAAATTGCAAAGGAAAAGAAAGAAGAAGATAATTATAATAGAATTATAAGTGGAGATGACATATTAGGTGAAATAAATGATGAAAATAAAAAAGAGGCCGAAAAAAAAATGATAGAACAATATAAAATAAAAATGATGTTAAAAAAAAGGAAACTCAGAATAAAAGAGGAAAAAGAAAAAGAAAAAACAGAACAGCAAAAGCCAACATCTAATATTGATGATATTAATAATATGATAGATGTAAAACTTATATTAGATAAAATATCAATAAGATTTTTAGATGATTCAGGAAGATATTTAATTCCTTTATTAAATATTGAAACAAATCAAACATTAATTAAATATATACAAAATAGTAACACGGATTCAGTAGAAAATATTAGTAATCTTATCTTAGAAAGTATTTCAAAAAAGGAGGTACTTTTATCTGATTATGATATAAATGGATTAGGTATGTATGTTGAAATGGAATTTAATACTGCAATTAATTTTTATAATGATAGAATAAATGATTGGGAACCCATTTTGGAAAGATATAGTGGAGTTTTAAAAGTCGACCAAGTTGCATCATTTTCAAGAATGAGAATCGATTATTCAAGCGAAGATATTTTTAATATAAATGTATCTATATCTTCTATGAGTGTTTTAAATAGAGTTTTGAAGAAATTCAGCCAAGATGAAGAGGAATGGGATAAAAAAAATTTAGAAATAAACGATGATTTAGAGAAAAATTTAGATAAAGATATTGCTATACAATTTATAAATTTAACTGGAATTGACATAGATTGTTGGTTAGATGCTGAAGATTATGATAGAAAAAGAACTGTCACAATGATGGTAAGTAAAAATGAAAATAATGATTCAAAATCAAATAGACCAAATAAATTTACTCTAGCTGGGGATACTAATAATAAGAATCATAAAAGAAAAATACAAAGAGGAAAATTACAACGTTTATACAATAAATTATCTGAAACTCAAGTAAAAATAAAAAAAGATAAATTTAGTTTTAAAGTAAATGGATTTTTCCCCATTACTGGTAATGATTTTTCTTCCAATTATACTTCTAGTTTTAAGCTGAAAAGACAAAAAAATGATCAAAAAGAAATTATTCCTGATAAAAAAAAATCTCAAACAAAAACCGATACTAATATAATAGAAGATGAGAAAGATGACCTAGAAGAAAAATTATTAGATAAAGAAGAAGAAGATAACATAATTTCAACTACTAATAAAAACAATATAATTATAGATGATGATGCTATTATTAATAGTAAAGATTTTGATATTTTTGTAAAAATAAGACAAAACGGTAATTTGAAATCAATAGTTTTTGAAAGTAATATCTTTTTTTATAATAATTTACAAATCCCTATTTCTTTATCATTAATATCCAAAGAAGATTATATAAATAAATATAAATCTTCAGATGAAGGAATAGATCACACAAAAAATAATAACATAATAGAAATAAAAACCGGAAAAAAAAAATCAATTCCTATATTATTTATAAAAAATAAATATCGAATATATATATCATTCCAAACTGCATCTAAAAATAATAATCAATATTCTTTATTATATTCAGATTTTGATCCATTGGAACAAAATTTGAATAACTTTATACAATATAACGAAGAAAATTCTACTACATATAAAGGAGAAAAAGTAACTAAATTAAATGATAATTATTCAAAATTAATAACAGTGAATCAAGACAATAAAAACTTTTTCATAACTTCGAATTTAATAATACAAAGAGGTGTTAATGATATTATTAAAGAGAATTCAAATCAAAATAATGATAATGAAAATATACATATTGTTTCAAATAATTTATCAACCTTATTAAATAGTGATTATTATCTTAATATGAATAAGACTTTTTCATATTTATTTGTTTTAGATGAATCTTTTGTTATTGAGAACCAAATACCATTTAATTTAAAATGCGAATTAACTGGTCCAGTAAACAAAGAAGTTTTAATTAGACCATTAAAAAGTATAGATTTCTTAGATATTGATCAATCTAAATCACAATTAAAAATAAGTTTTAAATACCAAAATTATAATTATATTTCTGATGAAATTAATATAACGCAATTGGAAGAGCAAAAAGATAATAAAAATAATAAAGAAAAGAATGATGATATTTCTATTAAATTATATCAGGAAGGTATTGAAGATAAATCAAAATATGTAGATATTTGTTTAAAAATAGAAAATATTAATAATGATAATTTAAATAATGCTTATGAAAGAGAATATGATTATAATTTAGAAACATTCCAAAAGAGGAAAAAATTCACTTTTTATAGTAGATGCATAGTAGTAAATAAAACAGATTATTTATTATTTATGAAAGAAGAAGATCTTAAAGAAAAAGACTTTTCTACAAATAATATAAATGGAAAAATATTCCAAAAAGCAGTAAATATATATAATCCAAACGATATAAAAAAAACATTTAAATTAAAAAGTGAAAATTCTTCATGGTCTCAAAAATTCAATATCAATACAGTAGGTAACACAGGGGTAACATCATTAGAAAAAATAGATGAAAAAAATAAAGATAATGTAACTTTATTAGACGTGGGTATAAGTATACCTACTTCATGGTATTTTGTAAATAGTCTTTTGATTGTTATTGAACCAAGATTTTTATTTGTTAATAAATTTGGAGTTGATGTTGTATATAAGCAATATAACAACAAATTAAAAAAAGTTGAAAATGATTTAAACAAGATATTTGAAGAAAATACAATAAAAAATGATGAAAAAGTGAATTTATTATTATTAAAAGGAAAAAAAAATATGAAAAAAATGATTCAAATTAAATTCGATGAATCTGAATTTTTCTCTTGTCCTGTAGATTTAGAAGAAGTGGGAGATATAGATGTTAAAATACCTATAAGTGAAAAATTATCTAAATTTTTAGAAAAAGAAAACGTAAAAATTGCAAAAAAAATAAAAGAATTGAAAAAAATTGAAAAATTAAAAAAACTTGAAAAAAAACAGAAAAATGAAGAGGAAGAAAAAGACTTATCAGATGATGAAGAAGAAGAGATTAATACAAATATTAATAATGATAATAATTTAATAATTGATGATAAAAAAGATAAGGACAAAAAAGATGAAAAAGGAAAAGAAAAAAGCAAAAAAGAATTAACTCCAGAAGAAGTGAAAAAAAAGAAGGAAGAAGAAAAATTGAAAAAATTACAAGAAATGCAAATGAAACCGAGAAAATATTTACTTTTTAAACAAAATGGACAATCTTTTGTAATTGTTCATTTAGTAAAATCATGTATAGGTGGTTTAATTTATATAATTATGTATCCTCCAGAACACCCACAATACAAAATACAAAACGAGACAAAGTATCCTATTACTTTCAGACAAAAAGATGATAAATTCAATGAGGAAAAAATAACAATATCAAAAGAGGAATCTATCCCATATGCCTGGGGAGATTTACTTAAAAATTCTAAAGCATTGATTGCTATTATAGGAAGCAATACTTTAGAAATTAATTTGAATGAAATAAAAATAATAAGAAGAGAATTTGATATCAAAGAAAATAATATTAATAAAAAATATAACTTTTATTTCCAAACAATTGTTGAAAATAATAAAACTAGAAAATTAATTATTAAAAATGAAAATAAAAAAAATATTACTAAAGCTAATTTCCTTAAAACTATTCAAGGAAAAAAAAAGCAATCTAATAATATGATATTTAAATTCTATACAAAAGGTTTAGGATTATCTATTATCAATAATGAACCAAGAGAAATATTTTATATATCATTTTATGGTATTAGTTTTGATGGTCAAATGTTTACATATAAAAAAGATAGATGTGATCACATGCTAGCTAATTTACGCTTTAGTTTAAAAAATTTCCAATTAGATTTTTGTTTAGAAGATAATTTCAAAAGTATGATAATCCCAGTAGAGCAAATTACACCTCAAATTGAAGAAATTGCTAAACAAAAGAAAGAAACTTTAACTCCATTTGTAGAAGGTATTATTAGTTATCATAATGCAACTAATCCTTTAACTCAAATATCTTCAGATGATTTCCCCCAACTTGATTTTACATTCCAATCCTTTAAAGTAAATGTTAGTACTCAACAATTAATGAGTTTAATTAATTTATCTAGTGAAATAATGCCACAATTAGATTTTTATTTAGGTAATCCTGAACAAATAGAAGGATATCAAAATATGGAAGATTTAGAAATTGCACGTTTTGGAAAAGATTCAATTAAAGAAGACTTAATAAATTATGAACCAGATCATTATGATACAAATTTAGATATAGAAATACAATCATCTCCAGAAGAAATTATTTTTAATTCTGAAACATATTGGATGATTTTCATAAAAAATATTGGTATCGGAGCTATGGATATTGTTTTGTCAAGTAGAATTGATATAAATTCTCTAGGACAAATATTACCTGATATTCCAATATTACAGGGATTATTAAGAGCCCTAGGAAATATTTTCACACATATTACTGATTTTCATCTTAATTTCACATCATTATATTATTCAGATGTTTTCACTGATATTTCCAGTTTAAGTGCACAAATGACAAATGAATATATGAGTCAATTAAAAAGAAGAATATTTAAAGTTATAGGAAGTTTAGATATTTTGGGAAATCCCACCGGCTATGTATCATCAATTGGAGAAGGTTTCATTCAATTATTTGAAGCTCCAAGAAAAGGACTAATCAATGGCCCATTAGGATTTGGAGAAGGAGTAGCCAAAGGATTTGGTACTTTATTAAATAATATAATTTCTGGAGCTTTCGATGCGGTAGGAAAAATATCCGGAACATTATTAGCTTCATGTGAAATGCTCCAAGGTGAAAAAGCCGTAGAACAATTAGAAGACCGAGAACCAGATAATGTATTAGATGGTATTTATAAAGGAGTAAAAGAAGGATTACTTGACTTAGGAAAGGGAATAGGTGGTATCGTTTTCAAACCTTTTGAAGGAGCAAAAAAAGAAGGAGTCAAAGGATTCTTTAAAGGTCTAGGTACTGGGCTCATAGGGGCGGTAGTTTCTCCATTCACGGCTACATTTAGAATTGCTAATAATTTATTCGTCGGTATTAAAAATACCGCAAATATGTTTAATCCAAAATTAAAAACTGAAAGATTTAGATTCCCTCGTCCAATTGAAAAAGCAATTGGATTAAAAAGTTACAACGAAGATAAAGCTACTGTTAGAGCTATTTTAGATTTTCTGAAAGAATATAAAGAACATGAAATTGTATATTTCAAACAATTTACTTATATAAGTCCTGGTTTAGAAGGATCTCCCTCTACTTTGATTTTAACTGATAAATGTGTTATGGTGGTTTATCAAGCCAAAGAAGTAGTATTCCAAATACAATTAAGACAAATTAATAATGTTGAAATACATCGTGAGAATAATAATTACTCTATTATTTTTTATTTAAGAAATAATACAAGAGAATACATTACAACCAAAGATAAAGATCTATGTGGAGATTTTTATCTTATGTTCGAAAAAACCAAAGAATAAAATAATTATTTAAATCTTAAAAATTTATCTATTATTTAGTCAACTAAAATAACTTTAATTTAATAATAGTTTAATTATACTTTTAAATAGTAGAATTAAAAATATAATATTTA
>JAJJKF010008294.1:0-10021 GCA_023805525.1 Ostracodinium dentatum
CGGACCCACGACATCAACCTTGGCAAGGTTGCGCTCTACCCCTGAGCTATACCCGCATCATTAAACGAGTGTGTTGTATAACAAACTTTATTATTATTGCAAGAAAAATTTTTTACTTTTGTTGAATTTTTATATTAACATTGTGCTTTTCTTTAAAATTTATGCTTGAATTTCTGTTTTTTTAAGGTTTTATATACAGTTGATTTATATAATAAGAGAGGGATGATTATGGAACATAAAAATAAAAGGCAGGATGCGCGTATTGAAAAAGAGGCTAAAGCCCTTAAACGCAATTTGGAAAAAAGAAAAAAACAAGAGCAGGAATTAAAAAAAATTAAAGAATCGAAAAAAGCATAACTCGTGGTAATTTATTTGAAGGACGGTAAAAATGGATAAGATCAAAATTATAGGTGGAAATGTACTTGATGGGCAAATTTATATCAGCGGTGCAAAAAATGCAGCACTTCCTTTGGTCTGCGCTGCTTTGTTAACTAAAGAGCCGGTTATTTTGAAAAATGTTCCTGAACTTTCTGATATTACGTCATTGAACAAGTTGCTTAGTTATATGGGGATGAAAATCTCTAATAAAGAAGAGCTTTTTCAATCACACATGGCGCAAACTTATACTTATCAGGCTGATGAGATTAAAGAACTTATTGCACCTTATGATTTTGTGAGAAAAATGCGCGCATCTTATTACGTTTTGGGTCCGGTTTTGGCTCGATTTCATCATGTGGAATTTTCACTTCCCGGCGGATGTGCTATCGGCGCAAGACCTATGGATATCCATCTGTCTTCTTTGGAACAAATGGGGGCACAAATTGAAATTAAAAACGGATATGTGGTGGCTGATGCCCCAAATGGACTAAAAGGTGCTCATATTATATTTAGCAAAGCTTCTGTTGGAGCAACGTGCAATATTTTGATGGCTGCCGTTTTGGCAGATGGCATGACAAAAATTGAAAATGCTGCTAAAGAGCCTGAAATCGGTGATTTGATTGATTTGTTAAATGCCATGGGGGCCAAAATTTTTGGAAGAGGCACTTCTATTCTTACTATTGAAGGCGTTAAAGAACTTAAGGGTGCCACGCATGCAGTTATTGCTGATAGAATCGAGGCCGGGTCTTATGCTATTGCCGCTGCTATTACAAAAGGAAGAATCGAGTTAATTAACGCACATGCAGAACACTTGCAACAACCGCTTCGCGTGCTTGAAAAAATGGGCGTTAATGTTGAAGAAAAAGATAACTCGATTGTGATTGACGCTCGTGGTAAAACCCTTGTCGGAGAAGATATTTATACTGATTATTATCCTGGGTTTCCAACGGATTTACAAGCACAGTTTATGGCATTGATGACTGTGGCCGAGGGGGCTTCTTTGGTGACCGAAAGCATTTGGGAGAATCGGTTTATGCATGTACCGGAACTTTGTCGTATGGGCGCTAATATTAATATTCACGGACATGCTTCTGCTATTGTACGCGGTGTTAAAAAGCTTTCCGGTGCACCTGTTATGGCTACGGATTTAAGAGCTTCTTTTGCGCTTATTCTGGCAGGACTTGTGGCTGAGGGTGAAACAATTGTTAATCGTGTTTATCACTTGGATAGAGGATACGAAAAATTGGAAGAAAAACTTATGGCAGTCGGTGCCAATATTGAACGCATTAAAGTGCCTGATTAAAGTTTACTTCTTCTAAAAAGAGTCTTATTTTCGGATAGTTGCGACAAGCTTTCAGCTCTGCCTTGTTATATTTATCAAACGATTTATAAGCCACATACGCTTCTACGGCACCGGCGCCCCATGGGGCTCCATGGCGTTGGAGGTTAGATATGCCGATAAATATCCATGCGAGCCATGCGTCATTTATAAACATTTGCGTACGGCGGGAAGCCTTTTTATATTCCGGAGTATCTTGTAAGACTTGTAAGGTCTTACGGTTTTCTATTAATATGCTTTTGGATTTTGCCAAGCTATCTACACGGTTACGATAATTATATATTGGTCTTGGCAGAATTGAGATTAGCGGATTATGTAAAAATGATTTAAAAAGAAAGACATCATCTTCACCGCATTTAGTTCCTAATGGAAATTCAATCTTATGTTCTTTGATAAAGCTATTCTTAAAAAACTGCCCACGAATTCCTGTTCCTACATAAAATAGATCACTATATGCATCATTTCCGTAAAAAGGCGAAAATAGAGATAATTTATCTAATTTGCGCATTGGGAAACGTGATATTTCCGGTACATCTTGAGCGGCTTTTGTGCCCCTGTTTTGTTTTACCCACTCTTTATCATATACGTCATAAATTCCTGTTAATGCAACATCTGACTTATCTTTTTTTATTATTGATATAACATTTTCAAAAGCATCTTTCTCCAACCAGTCATCACTATCAACAAACGTGATATATGTACTTTGAGCGACTTTTATTCCTGCGTTACGTGCCGCTGATACGCCTTTATTTTCCTGATTAATTATCACCATATTGGTGTGTTTTTTAGCATAGTTTTCCAATATTTGCAAAGAGTTATCCGTTGAGCCATCATTAATGGCTATTACTTCAAATGAACCTGCTTGCGCAAATACGCTGTCCAAACATTTGTTGAGATATTTTTCTGCATTGTAAACAGGGATGATAACACTTATGGTTATTCTCTGCTGCCACAAAAAAAGACCTAATCCAACTAAAGTAAGGATGATAACGAAAAATATTATAAATTTCTTTTGTTGCATTTGAAGTCCTTATAGTATTTTCAGTTGCCTGTGCAACGGCCTATCTGTGCGAATATTAATGTAGTAACATCCGAATCTTTTGCAAAAATTTTCTACCTGGCGGCGTTTATCTAAAAAGTGATAGTAGTATGTGCGTTTATATATCTCTGAGGATGTGTCGAAAACTAATTTTTCCCCATTGTATTCTGCCATATATTCTCCCGAAGCAGGGGGAACTTCCTCTATAATATCATAGATGTTAACACAGTAAACTCTACTTCTTTTGGTGAGTGCCACGATGGGCTTTAAGTCTGTCATATTTTTAAAATCACTTAAGATAAAAACCATAGCATGACTTTTGATGATATATTGCAAGTATTGCATGGGATTTTCTAATCCGGATTTTGTTTCAGTTGGTTTATTCTTTGAATTTTCTATTGCATTTTTTGTTGCATTTACAATGGCTTTTAAGATGGCCATAAAACTTTTTTGACTGCTTTGCGGTTTGAAAAATTTTGTTTCTTCACCATCATATAAGATTAGGCCGAATCTATCTTTATTTACCAAACTTTGCCAACCTAACAATGCGGCTAATTTGGCCGCCGATACAGACTTTAATTCTTTTTTGGTGCCAAAAAGCATATAAGGAGATAAGTCTAAAAAAACAAAAACCTCACGATCTTTTTCTTCGGCAAATACTTTGGTATATGTTTCATTTTTGCGCGCAGTAACACGCCAATCTATATCTCTTACATCGTCACCAAATCCATAAGCACGGACCTCTTCAAACTCCATACCCCTGCCCTTAAAAGCTGATTTTATATCACCTACTTGATCTGATACAATGTTATTATGGCGACGTTTGATGTAAGGAAGATATTTTTTTTGCTCAATAAGCTCATCTATATCTACATACAGACCATTTGATTTTTTTTCTGTTATTTCTTTTTTCTTAAAGAACATCTGTTGCCCTCTTTACCTTTTATGGTAACGGCACTAACTTTAACAATGAAGTGATAACATCATCTGATGTTAGCCCCTCGGCTTGTGCTTCAAAGCTTAGGATAATACGATGACGCAGAACGTCATAAATAACGGCATGGACATCATCCGGAGTGACAAAATCTCTGCCATCCAGCCATGCATTTATTTTGGCACATTTATCAAGCGCAATGGTTGCTCTTGGGCTTGCTCCATATAAAATGCTATCTTTTAAGGATATATCATATTTTGCAGGCTGACGAGTAGCCATAATCAATTGCACTAAGTATTCTTCTAGAGGTTCACTTACATGTAATGACAGTACTTCTCTTCTGGCTTTTAGCACATCTTCTACACTGATTTTACCAACTGTTTTAGAAAACTCTTGCCAGGCTTCATCTTGCTCCTTAACACCCATTTGTTCACGACGAACCAGTTTTAAGATTTTGCGTTCGACATCTGCTCCCGGCTGATCTATTTTGACATACATCAAAAATCTATCAAGTTGGGCTTCCGGTAAATTATATGTTCCTTCTTGTTCTATCGGATTTTGAGTGGCAAGAACCATAAACAAATCCGGCAATTTATATTGTTTACCGCCGACACTAACCTGTCTTTCGGCCATCCCCTCTAATAGGGCTGACTGCACTTTGGCAGGTGCACGGTTAATTTCATCAGCTAATACCAAATTGGCAAAAATTGGACCTTGTCTAAATTCAAAGTCTCCGCGTTCTGCCACATAGATATCACTGCCGGTAATATCTGATGGTAGCAAATCCGGTGTAAATTGAATACGATTAAAACTTGCTTTAATGCATTCCGAAAGAGTTTTTATTGCTTTGGTTTTTGCTAAACCGGGAGCTCCTTCAAGTAATGCATGTCCGTCCGCCAACAAGGTTATTATCAGTTTTTTTACCAGTTCTTTTTGACCGATAATCTGGCTATCTAAATATGTTTGTAAACCAATAATTTTATCTTTTACGTCGCTCATCTTTCCCCCAATGTTTTAATTCTGTTCTAAAACGCAACAAAAAACTTTTCATTTAAGAAAATATCACTATAAGATTTATATAAGATTCTAGGGATAAAAAAACAAGAAAATTTATAATATGAGTAACATTTTTGATTTTAGCGAAGACGACGATAATATTGAAGCACCTGTTTATGATAATATCAGCGCACTAAGACCTGTGCCTGCTTTTTTGGAAGAGCTTAATCCTGAGCAAAAAGAAGCTGTGTTAAAAACAGAAGGGCCTCTTTTAGTGTTGGCAGGAGCCGGCACCGGAAAAACAAAAGTTTTAACCACAAGACTTGCTTATATTTTAGATAACAATCTGGCTCAACCGTGGAATTGTTTGGTGGTTACTTTTACGAATCGAGCCGCCAATGAAATGAAAGAGCGTGTACGTCAGTTTATCGGTGATATGGTTAATTCGGTTTGGATTGGGACTTTTCATAGTATCTGTGTTAAAATATTGAGAAAATATCCGCATCTGGTTGGGCTGCAACCAAACTTTACAATTTTAGGAGAAGATGACCAAAAACGCGTGATAAAAAAAATCTTGCAGGAAAATAATATTGATGAAAAGCAATATACCCCCCAAGCTGTGTTAGAAAAAATTTCCCGATTTAAGGACAAAGGGCTTTCTATTGAGCGTGTGGAAAATGATTTTAAGACCAACATTACCTCATTTATTTATAAAAAATATCAAGAGCGTTTGATAGAACTTAATTGTGTGGATTTTGGAGATATACTCTTATATGTCTTAAATATGCTGATGAGCCCACAAAACAAATCTGTTTTAGATGAATATCAAGCCAAATTTAAATACATTATGGTGGATGAATATCAAGATACAAATGTAACGCAATACCTTTTGCTCCGCCTTCTTTCACAAAAATACAGAAACATCTGTTGTGTGGGCGATGATGATCAATCTATTTATTCTTGGCGCGGTGCGGAGATTGAAAACATTTTGAAATTCAATGAAGATTTTCCGGAGGCAACAACTATTCGTTTGGAAAGAAATTATCGTTCCACCGCCAATATTTTAAGTGCGGCATCGGCGGTTATCAGTCATAATGCCAAGCGTTTGGGAAAAACGCTTAAAGTGGCAGAACATAGTCCGGTTGCTCAATGCACAAATGAAAAAATTAAGGTCATCAGCACTTATAGCGGGGATGATGAAGCAAAATATATTGCTAATCAAATTCAGATGTTAAAATATGCTGACACTCCTTATGACCAAATGGCAGTTTTGGTGCGTACGGCTTCGCAAACGCGTGCTTTTGAAGAAGTGTTTATTAAAGAATCTATTCCTTATAAAGTTGTGGGCGGATTAAAGTTTTATGAACGTGCGGAAATTAGGGATATGTTGGCTTATTTTAGGCTCATCTTGCAACCTAGTGACGATTTGGCTTTTGAACGCATTATTAATAAACCGGCTCGTGGAATCGGCGAAAAGACGATTGATAAATTCCGTGAGCGCGCAAAGATGGAGCGTATTCCTTTGTATCAAGCTATGGTTAACATGGTTGACGAAGGTCTCTTTAAGGGGAAGACTTTAAATGCTTTGGCTGATTTTATTGCTTTAATGACTGAGTGGCGTAAAGTTATGCAAGCTCTCAGTTTAAGTGAATTTGCGGCGCAAGTGGTTGAAGAAACCGGTTATATTGCCATGCTGGAGCAAGATAAATCTGTTGAAGCACCGGGCAGGATTGAGAACGTTAAAGAGCTCCTCAATGTGATGAGTGATGAAGATAATTATCCTAACTTATCTCAATTTTTGGAGCATGTGAGCTTGGTTATTGATAATGAATATGGGGATAGTGGAAATAAAGTTATTGTTTCTACTCTGCATGCGGCCAAAGGCTTGGAATTTGATGCGGTATTTTTGCCCGGTTGGGAAGAAGGACTGTTTCCTCATCAGAAATGTTTGGATGAATCTGATGATGGTAATGTGGAAGAAGAACGCCGCTTGGCTTATGTTGCCATTACACGTGCTAAAAGATTTCTTTATATTACTATGGCTTTTAATCGCAAACTTTACGGACAATGGCAAAATAATTTACCCTCTCGTTTTATTAATGAGCTTCCTTCTAATTGTATTGAATTGATTAACAATACCGGCTATGCCAAACCGCAGAAATCTCAAGAATATAATAGTTATGGAGGTGGGCGCAGTTATTATAAAAATGATGACGGGTATCAAAATAGTCGTGGCGGATATGGATATACTAACGGGTATAAAAAAAGTAAGAAACAAGGGTATTTTGACAGTTATGAAAGTGTGGCATATGACGAATATGCTGACTATGATGAAGAAAGCTATTATAAGCCTAAAAATCAGAATGATTATTTTTATCAAAAAAAGAAAACATCACCCTTGGTGGGGATACGCGTATATCACCCGAGTTTTGGCTACGGGCGAATTGTTGATGTTGATGGCGATAAATGCGAAGTTAACTTTGATAAAGTTGGCAAAAAGAAAATATTGGGAAGTTTTTTAGAGAGATGTTAGAAAAGTTTCTTAGCAAATATTTATCTTAAAACAGATAAACATAGAAGCATTAAGATATACACTATTATCAGCGCTTTAATTTGCTTATCATTTTCAATAAATTTTATCGGGTCGTCATGACTCTCGGTGTCTTTTACCAAAAACAGCAGCCTCATTATAAAAAATATAAAGGGAAAGCCGCTGAGATATAAATATGGAACAAATTTTGAAAACATCACTACCAGAAAATTATATGCCAAAACCGCGGCTATGGCGCTGCCGTAAAGCAATTTATTTAGAGTTTGATCTGTTATGTTCTGCATAGAACTGCGACGTTCATTCTTGCTAGGCAACAGCTTAAATTCTAAAGTTCTCTTTGAAGATGTAAAAAATATGGAGGTCGCAAAAATCATGATTAACATTGATAGTGAGACAGGTGCTTTTATGGCATAAAATCCAACTAACCCCCTTAAAAGAAAGCCTATGGCAATGCACAATATATCTATAAATTTGTAATTTTTTAACGATATGGAATAGAAAATATTTAATATTAAATATTACTATTATTATCATTTATATCAAAAATGTTACCTTTTTTTATTAATTCTTTTACATTTTTTAAAGTTTGAATAAAAGTAACACTAGCTTCAGCATTAGTATAGTAATATCCAATCATTGATGATTTTGTCATACTAGTGGTAAATAATTTTATTAGTTGGCAATGGACCATAATATCTTCGATTCTTGCTTTTGATATTATATATATAAAAATGGTCATCAATTGCTCAGCTTCAACACCCAATAAATCTTTTGTTATATAATCTTCCATATCTTTCCAAAAGTCATCAATACAATTTTTAATTTCATTTCCGAGAGAAGCAAATATTAACATTTTCTCAAAAGGTGCTTTATATCTTTCAATTTGTTTTAAAAGTTGTATTGCAGTTTCATATGGAGGAGAAATAAAATCACTTTTATCAGGATCTTTATAAAATGAAACTCTATTAAAAACTTTTATGAATCTAAATGGAGAGAATGCATTATTAATTTCCTTATTATCTCTAATTATTAGATTATCATTACCATCATTAATATTTGAAGTAATCATATTGTCCTTATTATTTTTTATTTTTGTATTATTAGGAATATATAAATCAAAATCATTTTTTCCTTTATTATCTTCGCCTATTTTATCAAAGTCAATTGACATTCTACTTTGAGGTAATATTGATCCCATACGACTTTCATCATATAAGCTGCCTAATTTATTAATATCATTTATGTTTAATAAGTTATTATTATTTTTATCATCAAAATCAATATCTACCTTCATATTATTTGTTTCATTCTCTATATAATTTTGTAATTTTATTTTTTTATTTTCTATATCAGCTAATAAGGATTGTATTTTTCTTTTATCCATTAGTTCATCAGTAATAAAAAAGATAGCAGTGTCTTTATAAATATTATCTTCTTCTTTTTTATCGTTATCTTTATCTTCATTTTTATTATCTTCCTTTTCTTCATTTTTTTCCAATTCAGTTTGTTCTTTTTTTAATATTTCTTCTTGCATATCTAAAGTTTCTTCATTCAAACAAAATTGTTTTTCTATACCTAATTGTTGTGGAGTTATATTTTTTAATTGTAAATATTTAGTATTCATATCATCATTATCTTCTTTTAGTCTTATTTTTTGCAATTTGAAAATCGTTTCATATATATTTCCTGTTCTAAAAACTAATGTGGTCAATAAATTAATTAGTTCATCTTTTTCATTAGAAAAACAAGAAAAATCAATAGTTTTACAATAAAATAATTTTAAACAATTTTGCATTTTTAAGACAAAATTTTGCAATTCATGTGTTAAATCATCTACCATTGAATTAATGTTATAATTATTATTCTCTGTGTCATCAAAATTACTTAAAAATTCTATTTTTTTTTCGGCGTATTTCACCCATACTTTTTCAAATATTTGTATAACTTTATTAATAGGATGATCCTTATATACTATATGTTCCTTAAATATATAAATATATTTTTTAACTTTATTTCTAAATTCTTTATATTTTTTTTCAACTTCATTTTCACGATTATTATTATCATTTTCATTATCATTATCATCACCAAGGTCCACTTCTACCCTGGAATTAGCCATAAAAGTTCCTCCGAGATTTCGCATCATATTTAAATTACTATTATTCATACTTATTCTTAAATCAACATCATTATTACCAGTATATTCATCGTATAAATCATTATTATTTGTATCATTTTCATTATCTGTTTGATCTTTTAAACATTTAGGCTCATTATTTAGATAAAATTCTTTAAAAAAAAAATGACTTAAATACTTATTTTCCGTTAGAAATGGTTCTGCATCTAATTCTTTAATCATTTCATTCGCCCACTGTTTATCTTTTAAATCTCTTGCTAAATAATTATATAAATAATCAAGCCAATTTATATAATGTGTTTTTATTGGTTCAACTGAATCATTTTTTTCATCAAAGCATTTTTGTTCTAAACATATATACATATTATTTTTAATCCTATCTTCATTGAGTCCTTCATCAAAATTATTTCTTATTAATTTATTCATTAATGGAAAGTATTTAGATTTTATATCTTTTATTTCTCTATATAAAATATCTTTATAATCAGCTTTTGTAAATAAATTACCCATTTTATATTTTCTTTAATTAATTAAATGCAATTCAAATTTTATTTATATAAATGATTATTTTTTAGACTATATAATAAAAAAATATATAAATTGGGGATTGGGGATTGGGGATTGGGGATTGGGGATTGGGGATTGGG
>JAJJKF010025969.1:0-18539 GCA_023805525.1 Ostracodinium dentatum
AATTATACATTTTTTTGAATAAAAATACTGAAGTTACTATTATATTTTCTTTTTCATTATTCTTATTCTTTTCTTTTTCTTTATCTTTTTTTTTATTTGTAGGCTTTTTTCTTTTCAAATTAAATTCTTCAAATTCTTTGAATATTTCACTAACCAATTTTATTTGAGGTTCTATATCAGTTATTTTCAAATCTAAATCTATATCAATTTCATAATCTATACCTCCGAAATTTCTTTCTATGTGCTTTTCAATAATTGAAACAATTTCATTATCATCAGGATTAGATAAACTTCTAACTTCTTTTGCTATACCTTTTATATAACTATATAAATCGCGATTTCCGTGAAAATCTAATTTTATTTTTTTATCTTCATTAAATAATTGTCTAAATTGTTTTAAGTTTTTAATTTCAGCAAATTGCCGATTCTTTAAATTCATTGGATTGTCTGATCCTTTGTTTTTAGAAACAAATTGTTTAAGTGTTATTAATTCTTTAATTAAAAATAAATTTTTTTTATATTCATAATAAGCTTTAGCTAGAATATCAAAAATTATATTATTACTCAAATCTTCTGAAATACCTTTAACAATACTTTTAGAAGTATCTATTAATTGATCTACTCTATCCTCTAAATTTGGAACTAATAAATTTAAGCATCTATTTTCTTTAGATGCATCTAATGAATAATTGCTAATTCCAATAAAGGTTACACCTTCATTTTTACCTTCATATTCAAGTTTAGAATGTAATACCTTAAGTGGATTACTTTCAGATTTTTTAGCTAATCCTAATTCATCAAATAAAATCATTGAAGTTGGTATCTCTTCTTTTGTCATATTTTTTTTAATAAAAAATTGTAATTTTTTTTCTGCTATTTCAAATAGTTTTTCTATATTTTCAGGATTTGTTGATTCGGAACCTTGGAAATATGTTGGTATTATTTGAGGAAATTTCTTGAAAAATCTATCTTTTGAATATTTCCCTCTCATTGAATTATATATTAGCTGAGTACTTAAACTTTTTCCAGAGCCTGGTTTACCAACTATAATTAATGGTATTTTTGTTAAAACTGATATAAATGATACAAATATTATTTCTTTTAATAAATTATTTTTACCTATATTTTTATTCAATTCAATTTTATCTAATATAAAATCTTCTTCTGATTTGAGAAAATCGCTGAATTGATTTATATTTTGCTCTTTTAAATCATATTTCATAATGTTATTATTTATTTTATATGAATTCTCACGCCCGCATGATAAATTATACATTTTTTTGAATAAAAATACAGAAGTTACTATTATATTTTCTTTTCCATTATTCTTTTCATTTGTTTTAGCTTTTTTTTTGTTTGTAGGCTTTTTTCTTTTTAAATCAAATTCTTTGAAAATTTCACTAGCCAATTTTATTTCAGGTTCTATATCTGTTATTTTCAAATCTAAATCTATATCAATTTCATAATCTATACCTCCGAAATTTCTTTCTATATGCTTTTCAATAATTGAAACAATTTCATTATCATCAAGATTAGATAAACTTCTAATTTCTTTTGCTATACCTTTTATATAACTATATAAGTCGCGATTTCCATGAAAATCTATTTTTATTTTTTTATCTTCATTAAATAATTGTTTAAACTGTTTTAAGTTTTTAATTTCAGCAAATTGCTTATTCTTTAAATTCATTGGATTGTCTGATTCTTTATTTTTAGAAATAAATCGTTTAAGTGTTGTTAATTCTTTAATGATAAAAATATTTTTTTTATATTCATAATAAGCTTTAGCTAGAATATCAAAAATTATATTTTTACTCAAATCTTCTGAAATACTTTTAACAATACATTTAGAAGTATCTATTAATTGATCTATTCTATCCTCTAAATTTGGAACTAATAAATATAAGCATCTATTTTCTTTAGATGAATCTAATGAATAATTACTAATTCCAATAAAGCTTACACCTTCATTTTTACCTTCATATTCAAGCTTAGAATGTAATAATTTAAGTGGATTACTTTCAGATTTTTGAGCTAATTCTAATTCGTCAAATAAAATCATTGAAGTTGGTATCTCTTCTTTTTTCATATTTTTTTTAATATAAAATTGTAATTTTTTTTCTGCAATTTCAAATAGTTTTTCTATATTTTCAGGATTTGTTGATTCGGAACCTTGGAAATATGTTAGTATTATTTGAGGGAATTTCTGGAAAAATTTATCTTTTGAATATTTCCCTTTCATCGAATCACATATTAATTGAGTACTCAAACTTTTTCCAGAACCTGGTTTACCAATTATAATTAATGGTATTTTTGTTAAAACTGATATAAATGATAAAAATATGATTTCCTTTAATAAATTATTTTTGCCTATATCTTTATTCAATTCAATTTTATCTAATATAAAATCTTCTTCTGATTTGAGAAAATCGCTGAATTGATTTATATTTTGCTCTTTTAAATCATAAGTAAGTTCTTCATAATTAATTTCATCCAATAAATTACCTCTAACATCAATATCTTGCTTTTCTTCTTTTTTCATATTATCAGTTTCTCCTAAATTTACTAACTTTAATAAGATACTTCTTAATCTGACATTGAAAATAGTCCTCTTATCATTGGTTAATCTAATATAATAACATATATAAATAGAGATTATAATACTTTTAATTTTATATAATTTTTCTTTATTTTCTTTTATTATTTTATATTTTTCATTTAGTTCATTTTCATATTCATTTTTAATAGTATAATATTTTTGGAAAAATTCCACACATTTTAAAAATCTCGATATTTCTCTTAAAGAAACTACTGAAGGATCAAAATATTCTCTTAGCATTTTATGACATTCAAATATAGCATCTCTTGTTATTTCATGTAATTTTTTTTCATCTTTTGTGAAAAGTTTTTCTATAATACTATAAATATATTTTTTTTCATCATCTTCATTCATTATACCAAAATTAAAAATATAATAAAATAAGGATTGCGGGAAAGGCTGGACTAAATACACTAATTCATTATCATTATCATTATCTTTCACTAATCCATATATTTCTGTATCTGGCTTCCTTTTTCTGATTGGATTGCATGCTCCTATCAATCTAATATTTTCACTTATTTTTTCTCCATTATAAGTTCTATCAATTAGTATTTCATTTAAAAGAGATAGAGATAAGCAAGTATTAATTTCATCAAAAAGTATCCATATTTCTTTATTTTTATTTATTTTGGCTTCTTCATTAATTTTTATCATTTCTTTACATATATCTTCATCAGTAATCCAAGGATGTAAATTAATTATTTTTACTGAATTTTCTCCATTATTTAAAATTTGATTTAATTTTATTATTAAAGCTGTTTTCCCACAACCAGTCTCTCCCATAATAATAACTGGAATATTTGCTTTTATTCGATAAGCTATTAAAATCATTTTTTTGAAATTATCATTAGTTATTACATAATTATCTATTTCAGAATTTAATATAGATAATAAAGATTTATTGTTTCCTTCGTCCTTTTCAACATCATTAGGAAGATCGAATATATCTTTAATTTTTTGTAAATAATAATTAGAATTATTATATTCTGTTGATGATTCTTCCTCAATTTCTATCCTACCATATACAAGCTTATCATTAATTTTATTAATCTTTGGAATATTAAATTTTATTTCTTTCAAATCTTTATAAGATATTTCAGACAATAAATCAATATAATTTTTTTTTTCATTATCATTTTCTAGCTCATCTCTATTATCCATAATCAATTTTACAAAATCTCCGTTTGTAATATATTTAGTAAATTCAGCAAAATCTTCCATCAATCTTTCATTGACGCAATTTTCTCCAGAATAAACAACTAATTCTGATTCAAATTTATTACACATACATTGAGCTTCACACTGCACTCTTGAAGAAAACGTATATTGTTTACAACTTTCTACACAAGTTTTAATCTCCTCAATGGCCTTTTCAACTTGACGATCATTAGGTTCATCTGGATTAGTAGGATTATTTCAAGCATCGGAATTCGTTCCATTTCAATCAGAAGAAGGGAAGATCGATCATAAATCATTATGAACAGGAGGGAGAGTTGTCGTTAAAGGATCAAACGTTAAAGGAGTTTCTGGCTCTCCATCTCACTGATCCATTGGAGCCTCATCTCATTCATCAGAAATTACCTCTTCATTTGCCTCTCAAGAATCATCCTCTAAAGGAATCGTTGTACACTTATTCCCTCCAAAATCCGTTTTTACTCTATTGGTACCTGCTCAATCTTGACTATTATGAGAAGAAGAATCAGATGATTTTTCAGAAGAAGACTTTTTCTGTGCAGAATCTCCACCATTTTGAGAAGACTTTGAAGATACAGATTTGGATTGAGAGATTTTCCCATTGGAAGACAATGATGAAGTCTTTGAAGCAGAAGAAGAGTTTTGAGAATTCTGATTGTTTTGATTGTTTGAAGTACTTTGATTTTGAGAAGAATCCGTGTTTTGGTTCTGATTTTTATTCTTTTTTGCTTTATATGCTGAAGGTGCATCATAAAATAAAATCGGAGGTTCATCCGGATCAAGAGATTCATAAATTACCTTATGAATAGCAGAAATATCATAAAAAAGATCATAAGGAGAATCTTCTACACTATTATTTCGATATCTCTCTTTTGCCATATTATTAGTTTCAATCTGCTGATTTTGAATACTTGAAACATAAAGCGCATCAAAATCACTCACAATATCATAAACACACGTATTAAAATCTGGTAAATTCATACATTGAAGATACTTTTCACAAACTTGAAGTCTTTGACTAAATGTCCCTCTCTTTGTCTGTTTTTTGGTATCTTTTGATAATCCAAGAGAAACTTCTGCTCTATACGTTGAACTATATCCATATAAAACCTCAGAAATTTCTTCCAAAGTAATATTACAATGATGAGAATCATAAGACCTCTGCATTGCAGCTAAAGTTTTAGCTACTCTTTCCACCCTCAAAAGATTTTGCCTTTTTACTACTTCCCCATAAGGATCTCATTTAAAATCTGGAGAATACATTTCTGAAAGATAATCATTAAACTCTTTATTATTCTCATACGCATCCAAAAGACTCTCTCCAAAACTTGCCGTAAGCGAAAAATCAGCTTTTAGAAAAGAAATACTTCCTATCAAAAAGAAGAAAAAAGAAAAGAAAAGTCTGATTTTTTGATGTTGTTTCATCGTTTTTTCAAAAGATAAAAGATTATTGAGGTTGAACGTTTCTAAATTTATCATAAAGCGTATAAATCGGAGTCACTACTTTTGCTATATAATTATTTCTCAGATCCAAAAGCGTTTCTTGTAAAGCAACCAAAGAAATATGGAGCAGATACGTAGAAGAAAACTCATTCAAATCCTCTAATGCAAGTTGTAATAACGTTGCGGAATTTTCAGCATATTCAGAAATAATATCTTGTTCAATTTCAAAGTTAAATTTTTCATCAACACTCTGCGCAGAATCCCTCCAATAGTCTAAAATCACTCCATAATAAGACACAAAAACATTATACCAAAAATACTCATTATACAGAAGATAAATAAAGTCCGTATTTTGCGTAACTCCATTAACATCTCGTTTCACATCGTCTGATATTTCTGGAGAATACAATCACGAATAATAGAAGTTTCATTCTTTTATTTTTTCTATATCAATAATCTTCAATTGAGCCGGATCTCTCATATTTCTGAACGTTTTGTTGTTTTCTTTCACCATTTTTACTGTTTGAGGGAACTTCTTAACTAAAGTTTCATAGTTTTCATACGTATTCGTTGATTTGATAGCATTAAAGACTTCTGTGACTTGCGTTTCTGTATCCGTTCCATTTCTATATCCTACATACGATCGCTTAATTTTAAAAATATCACTCATGATCGCACGATATAATTTTTCTGAAAGTTCACTATATCTACAACGTTTATTTTGTGCAATACAAAGGTTATCTTGAAGACTTCCTCCTTCATATTGTTCTAATCCAATTCTCGTAAAAAATCCACTTTGAATAGGAGCAACATACCCATTATTTCTCGTAATACTATCAAAAAGTCCTCTACAAATTCCTTTAACGAAAAAAGATTTTTTGGGATCATATCCATTGATCTCGTGAGCATCACAATAATAAGAAAGATGATACGGAGGGTTAAGTCGATCATAAAGATCATCTCACAAACACCGTGCACATCCTCCTACAAGGAAAGCAATCAGCATTATAATCTTTTTTGTCATTAGTGGATAATTACAGAAACTAAATTTTGTTTTGAAGCCCGACATCCTTTATTTCATTTATTAGCACATTGTTTTTCACAAACCGTTCCAAGAACATCGATCAAAGTATCAGATTCTCCTTTTTTTCCAATCGTATTTTTGATTGTTTCCACCCTATCGATCATCGTATAAATAAGACTTAAATCTCTGGACACTTCTAAAGTATTAAGTTTTTCAATTTCCTTTTTTTGCAAATCAGAAGTATTTTTTCAAAGTGCTCTTAATTGATCAATCGTCTTAGAGAAAACCGGATTATTTTTATATTTGATACAGATTTCGGTATATTCATAAGGGATTTCTTGCAAAGAACAAAGTTTATCAAGTTCGGCAGATACCAAAAGATTTTTACACGATTTTTTATCAGTACAAGCAGAAACTCACTTTTTATCTCATCAAGAACCTCCATTTCATCAACCATTTCATCAATCGTTTCAATCTCAAGAAGAAAAACTTTCCGCAACCTGTTTCCCTAAATCTTTCATACTTGCAATCGTTCTCGAAAAATTAAAATGTTCCGCCCATCGATTTTTCTTATTCTCTGTCAAACTCATCACATCGATTCCATAAATACTTCTCAACTGATTAATTTCTTCTTCCGTAAATCTCTTTTCCTGATCTTTACGCGTAGGGAACGTAAACGCTCAAACTAAAGCCGTTTTTAATTGTTTTGTAGATTCTTTTATAATATCAAGCGATTCATTTCGCCCTCCAACCACATTATTACTCCAACTTGAAGAAAGATTTTCTTTAATATTTTGAAGTGCAGCATTACAAGAGAGTCAAAATCTGACTTCCGCATATTCTGCTCTTAAATTTTCGATCGCAGTATCCGTAAAACGTACCACAAGATCTCCAAAACTAAATTCCTTTTGTAAAGCATTCGTCGTTCCATAAGACAGAAAATGTTTCATCGCAACATTCATCCTCATCAATCCTTGAGAAATCGAAGCATAAGACATCTGAGGATCTTGAGAACTTTTCTGAGAAAGTGTAATCAGATGATTATTGACATAAATTCCTAAAACATTAGCTACCTTTTGAAAAGCATCACGATCAAATTTATTCAACAGATTTATTTTTTTATTTTTGGAAAGATCATAAATAGTATCAAAGATTTCAGACTCTGAATGCAAAAGACTTCTTCGATCCCTAACAAGAGGTTCATCCATCGCCAATAATGTAAAAAGAGAAACCGAAGAATCAACAATAGAAAGAGAAACTAAAGACACCATCAAGCCAATCACTGCAGTTGTTTCAAAAATCTCTCCCGCTTGCCCTTTCATATTCGTAACCAAATTTTGCAAGATCGTACCTGAATATTGAAAGACTTTCTGCCCTGTTTGTAAAGTAATCAATTTCTGAGAATACGGTCCAAATCCATTCGAACTTGGATTATACATCTCTGGAGAAAGCGTTCCTTGCGCCATCAAATCAATCATATCTCTCTGTAAATGCATATAGGTTGCCATCGTAGGACTTGGAGTAGAACAAATTTCAGGAAGTTTATCAGCAAAAACCCCTTGTGGAAGAAGATTCACAATCGAAAAGACAAAAATACAAACATACAGAAGCCGATTTTTTCTCATAACATTCCAAAAAATAAAACTCATTAAATTATAGCATTAATCCACAGAAAAATCAAATTTCAAAAAGAATAAAAGTCTGATTTTTCACAATGATCAACTTGAAAATAAAAAAAGCAAAAAATCTCTTGACTTTTAGATATATATATATATGTTATCTTTAACCAAACTAACTTGGGAAAAATATAAAAATAACTTATCCCCTCAGAGTAAGAACTGAGGAAACCTTGCTCATGGACACAAGTAAAAGTCCTATAACAAATTAAAATAATATGAAGTATGGATAAAAATGTTGATAACTTAAAAAACTCATCTGGGAAAGAAATTGAAAAAGATCTCTCAAATTCAAAAGACGAAAAAAGTAAATTGATACGGTTTATCCTTGAATTCACGGGGAAAAGAAAACCAGCAGCTAAAGAAATAGCAAAAGCGATGAAAGTATACGAATTGCTTAAAGAACTCGACGAGTAAAACAATCAAGATTAAAACAAACCCTAGAGGTATAACTCTGGGGTTTTATCGTATTAATAAAAAAATCAAAAGAAAAAAACTTGTTTTTATTCCTAACTTTCTTAAACTTAACAATTATTTTACTCTTTTTAAAATCATGTTCAAAAAACTTAAAGAAAAATTTTTAACAAAAAAAGCAAAATCTGACGCAGAACAAAGTACTGAATATCTTGGACAAGAAAAAATTACTTCATTAATTTTCCGACAATCACTTCCCGCTATTATTGGTCAATTAGTCATGGCACTGTATAATTTCGTAGATAGAGCCTTTATCGGACAAAAATTAGGATTTGATGGATTATCTGCATTAACCATTATTCTCCCTGCATACCTTATTATCTCAAGTTTTGGACTTGCATTAGGGATTGGAGCATCAAGTATTATTTCAAGAGGGCTTGGAGAAAAGAAGTTTGAAAAAGTCAATCAAGTTTTTGGGACATCTCAACTGATCATCATCCTTTCAAGTTTGCTCTTAGTTATCATCTCATTCTTTTTTCAAGATCAGATTTTAACTCTTTTTGGAGCAAGTGAAAATAATTTAGGACTTTGTGAAGATTATTTTTCTATTGTATTATTTGGACAAGTATTCGGTTGTTTTATGTTCGCAAATACCGCAATTATTCGTGCAATCGGAGACACAAAATCCGTAATGATTATCAATATCATTAGTGCAGTAATCAATGTGATTTTAGATTATGTATTCATTTTCATCTTCGATCGAGGAATCAAAGGAGCAGCACGAGCTACCGTTATTAGTCAAATCGTTGCCGTTCTCTGTATTCTTTATTATTATTGTTATTCACAGAAAGTGATTACTCTTTCACGGAAATACTGTAAAATCCACAAAGACTATTTTAAAGAAATTTTTCTTCTCGGGATTCCCGCATTTTTCCGTCAAATTGTCGGAAGTATCATGATGATGTTAGTCAATAATTTTCTTGGAAGCTATGGAGAAGCAGAATTAGGAGAAAAAGGAGGAGATGCTGCAATTTCTGCATGTGGAATAGCACAAGGACTCATCGTATTCTTCTTAACTCCCATTTTTGGGATCACGCAAGGAATCGCACCAATTATCTGATATAATTACGGAGCTAAGCTTTTTCAAAGAGTGAAAGATACCTTAAAAACTTCATTTTTACGATGTGGAATTTTTGGAATCATCATTTCTCTGATTTATCTTATTCATCCAACTTTTCTCCTCAACTTTTTTACAAGCACAGAAGAAGAAATCGCTATTGCCATTATGCCTACAAAACTTACCATGTATACCTTTTTTACGATTGGGATTCAAATCATTATCTGAACCTATTATCAATGTATTGGAAGTTATAAAAAAGCCTTTGTACTCTCTCTTTTAAGACAAGTATTTGTCTTCATTCCATGTCTTTTCCTCCTCTCTCATTTTTTTGGACTTATAGGAATCTATACCACTTATCCTATCAGTGACGGAATTGCTTTCCTCTTAAGCCTCCTTATTTTCTCTAAAGACTGGAAAATTCTTTGAAACCATATCAAAAAACAGAACACTTTACAAGAAAATAAATCAGAAATCTAACCAGAAATAAAATCCTAAAAAAAGGAGTATAAAGTGAATAGAACAAATGATTTGTAGGGGCGACGGCTTGCCTCGTCCTGTTTGTTCATGAACAATCAATAGATCCATTTATTTCGTGTTTTTCTTGATTTTTTCAAGAGATTCAGTATAATGATTCCATTACATTGGATTAATTTTCCGAGATTACTATGGAGATCTCAAGCTTATTCAGCACATAAAATCCTATAAAATTTCATATTTTGAAAATATGATCAGTGAATGATTGTTTTTTATTTTTTAAAATCCGTAATGGCAAAAAAAGAAACAACTTCAAAAGTATCCACAAATAAACAAAAGAAAGAAGAAAAACAAGAAAACACTAAAGAAAAAACAACAAAGAGTACAAAAACGACAAAACTAAAAGATTCAGCAAAAGAAGCATCAAAACAAAAGAATACAAAAGAAATCAAGGAGAAAGAAATAAAGGGGACAAAAGGAGAAAAGACAAAAACAATGAAAAAAGAAGACAAAAAAGAAATCAAAAAAGCAGCAAAGAAACCTGAAACCAAACAAGAATCACCTGTAAAAAAAGCAGAACCAAAAACAATCTCCAAAGAGAAAAACGAAAAAAAAGAGAACCATAAAGAACAAGAAATCAATAACAAAGCAAAATTTTCCGAATCTCTTACTCAAAAATTATCCGACGAAGAAATTAATGATGCAATGGACGAATGGAAAGAAGAGATTGAACAATTTTCTACTCCCCTAAAAAATCTTTTAAAGGAAGGTCTCAAAAAAGGATTCCTCAATGAAGAAACCATTCATAATACCATCGATGCAAAAGAAGATGAAAAAGAAGATATTTACGAAGCATTTTGTAATTTATCAGAGAAATTAGAGATCAGAATTGTATCCATCGAAGACACCATCAATGATAAAATTAAATCTAAGATTTGGGAAGAATACAAAGATGATATTTCAAGTTTTGGACTACCTTTACAATATCTCTTAAAACAAGGAGCAGAAAAAGGAAGTATTTTGGAAGAAGATGTGATCTCTGCAATTGATGATATTGAAGGAACTGCTAAAATCTTTGAAAAGTTCTACGAAATCTCAGAAAAATTAGGGATTAAAATCGTAACCGTAGAAAATGCTCTTGAAAAAGAATTAGCAGAAACCAAAAAAGAATCAAAACTCGGAGGAATTAGTCTTTTTGGGAATTCTCAAAAAAACGCAAGTCTCGTCGATACCCAATATAAAGATCATATCAAACTTTATTTTAATGATATTTCAAGAATTTCTCTCCTTTCTGCTGAAGAAGAAAAAGAAATCGCAAGAAGAATCAAAAAAGGAGACGAAGCTGCGAAACAAAAGCTCATTGAAGCAAATCTCAGACTTGTAATCTCTATTGCTAAAAGATATTTTGGAGGAAGACTTTCTTTTGCGGATCTTATCCAAGAAGGGAATATGGGACTCATTAAGGCCATTGAAAAATTTGAACCAGATAAGGATTTCAAGTTTTCAACCTATGCAACTTGGTGGATAAAACAATCTATCACAAAAGCCATAGCCGATATGAGTAAAAATGTAAGGATTCCGGTACATCTTATCGATGAAATGAATTCCTACAATAAAGCAACTCAACTCCTCTTTGATAAATTAGGAAGAGAGCCAACAAGTAAAGAAATCTGACAGAAACTCTGATTCAATATCAAAAAGATTAAAAAACTTGAAGAAATTATTTATGGTAATGTATCTATCGATAAAGAAGTAGGAGATGAAGGAAGAGATACCATTGCTGATCTCTTGGAAGATGCAAATACTCTTAGACCAGATCAAGTTGCCGAAAGAGATGCCTTAAAGAATAATCTTGAACAAATTTTGAAAATGCTCGATGAAAGAGAAGCAAAAATTGTCAAGATGAGATACGGAATTGACGGTCCAAAATATACCTTGGAACAAGTTGGAGAAGAATTCAAAGTTACAAGAGAAAGAGTAAGACAGATTGAACAAAAAGTCATCCAAAAACTCCAAGAACATCAAGGACTTCAAAAAATGATCGGAATCGAAGACGATCTCGAAAGATTAAATCGTAATGAAGAAGGAGAAAAGAAAGGGAAAAGAGGAAGAAAACCAAAAAATAAAGACGAAAATTTTGAAGAAAATGAATATAATTACGGAGATGATGAAGAATTCGGATACTTTGATTACGAAGATGATGATTAGATCATTAGATGATTAAATCATAAAAAAAAAGAAAAAACATAAAAAAAAGTCTGACCTTCGATAAGGGATCAGATTTTTTTCTTTTTTGATATTATTTCCCAAAGTTTTGGCTTGATAACGTATCATTCCACCAAGAAAGAGCTTTGTCAAATTCTTCTACAGTGAAATCAGGACAATACAAATCAGTAAAATAAAGTTGTGCATATCCAATCCACCAAAGCATAAATCAAGAAAGTCTTTTTGCAAGTTTTTGTTTCGTCCTAATCACAAGATCTACCGTTGGAAGTCCACAAAAATCCAAATACTTTTCGAGATTTTCTTTCGTAATATCCTCTCCCGTAGCAACTAACTTCTTGACTCCTCTCAAAATTTCATCTTGTCATCCATAATTCAAAGCAAGAATAAAAGTTTTTGGAGAATCATAACAAAACTCTTGTTGTTTCTCTTCAAGAAAACTCCTCAAATCATCAGGAAGTCCTTCCATATTTCCAACAAAACGAAAATTCACCTGTTGTCTTCTCATCATCTCATAAAGATCTTCTGTAATCTTCTTATACAACGCAAAAAGATAAGTAAGTTCCATTTCCGTTCTATTTTTGAGATTTTCCGTACTCAATCCCCACAAAGTAAAAACTTCAATCGGAGTATCTTCAAAAATGTGAATTGCTAATTCAATAGCTCTCTGAAATCACTCTAAATGTCCATTCATTTGAGGTAATCCCCTTTCTTTTGCCCAAGTTCTATTTCCATCAGGAATTAAAGCTACATGTTTTGGATATTGCATTCAATCAGTTATCAAGATAAAATGTTTTACGCAAACTGTGTCCATACGACTTTCTTTTCTCATTCAACATCTTTAAACTCTTTCGCAATCACCGTAATTTTATCTCAGATATTATAAAATTTCTTCCATTCTACCCCATTTCAAAGCGGAGCAATAAAATTTTTATGTAATAATCCTTCCACTCCATTCACTGTAACAAAAATTCCATAATTATAAATTAATTTCACAAATCCATCATACTTAGCTCATAATTGAATATTCTTTACCGTAAATTCCTTTGCAATAGCCTGAAGTTTATTTTGTTCTAAAATTCTCTTTTCTTTAATCTTCTCAATATTAGGAAGATATTTAAAAGGGAAATTCGTCGAAGATACCGATAAATTCTGAGCCATAGAAGCAAGTTGTTGATCAATATTCTGCTTTTCTCCAATCCAAATAACAATGGGACTATCTCCATTTTTAAGAAACTTATGTTGATAACTATCAATCGTAAAATCAAGAAACTTTCCTTCACTAATTTCTAATTTTTCTCAAACTCTATGTTGAATCAACGTTTCATTATCAAAGTTCTCCGGCTTTTTAAATCGCACATATTTCAACGTATTATGGATTAATTCAACAATAATAGCATCCGCTTCTTCTCATCCAATGACTAATTCTCAAAATTTATCAAAGTTTTTGTTTACCTCAATATTTTGAATATTTTCAATCTCTTTATCCTCTAATCAAAGTTTTTTATATTCTAATTTTTCTTGAAGTTTCTCCTGAGTACTAAAACTCTTTTTATTTCGCGCATTCAAAAGATCTTCCAATTTTGATCTCTCCATCGCATATCTTTGACGAGATTGTTTTCTAATTTTTTCAATATATTCCTCTCCTCACTCAGAAGGACAAGGAGGTAATGTTTTCATGCTAAATGGATCTGAAGAGATTCCATCAATCATCATCCTTGCATACGCCGTATACTTAGGAAGAGAAATTAAATCATTAACCCCTACCAATTCTTTAAATTGCGAAGTCATCAAAGTAGCATCATCATATCCAAGAGTAAATGAAACGATACTTCCTACATTTCCAAAAATCGCATTTTTAATTTCTTCATCAAGCTGAGAAGTATATTGGTTTGCTACGATTAAAGAAAGTTTATATTTTCTCGCTTCAGAAAGAATCGTTGCAAAAGATCTCGTAGCAAAATTTTGAAACTCATCAATATACAAATAAAAAGGTCTACGAAGATGAGCAGCCATATCCGCTCTTGCCATGGCATCAATCTGAATTTTTGTTACCAACAAAGATCCAATCATATTTGCATTATCTTCTCCAATTTTTCCCTTTGAAAGATTCACCAAAACAATTTTCCCTTCATCCATCGCTTTTCTCATACTTAAACGAGAACGAGGTTGCCCAAACACATTCCTTACTAAACGAGATGACAAAAATTGTCAAACTTTATTCGTAATAGGTCAGATTGCTTCTTCTCTTTGTTTATCTTGCCATTTATTAAATTCATTATTCCAAAATTTCAAAATGACCTCATCTTTAACATAAGAAATCACTTCTTCACGAAAATTTTTATCCGTTAAAATACGTAAAATATGCATCAAAGTCGCATTAGGATAATCAATAATCGTAAGTACAACATTACGCAAAATATATTCAAGTCTTGGCCCCCAAGAATTATCAAAAAGTTTCTGGAACGTCGAAACCACTCAGGATGCGATTCTATTCTTTTCATCCTCATTATCTGCTTGCAAAAGATTGAACCCAATAGGATATTCCGTATCAGAAATATCAAAAAGGATGACATCATTAATTCTATGAGAAGGAATCGTATCCAAAATATCATCAACTAACTCTCCATGCGGATCAAGTACACAAAGTCCATTTCCCGCTTTCATATCAGAAATAATCATATTGGAAATGAACGTAGATTTTCCCGTTCAAGTTTTTCCAACAATATACATATGTCTAAACTTATCCTCTTGCTTGATTCCAAAAGTAACCTTATCTCCCCTATAATCAGTATTCCCTAAAATAGTAATCAATCTCTCATCTTCTTCAGAGTATTGAGCAGGGATATTAGAAGGATAAGGCAATTTACGATAAAGCGTATAATCCAATCCCTTAATAAAATAATCTTTTGTAGGGATATGAAACAGATTGATCACTTCAGAAAACGAACAATACATTCGTTGAGGCTCTTTTTTCAACTTAAACGTTCCATTTTCAATAAAGGTTACAATCACAGAAGAAAGATTACTTTCAATAGATTCCTTCATAAAAGGATCCTCAGAAACAATAGCATATCAAAAAGAAAAATAAATCTGTTTCTTTCTTTCCTCCTTTATTTCTACAGTTTCTTTGTTTTTACTCGGCGACCAGATTCGTTTAAAAAATTGTCCAATAAGAGCAAGTGCTTTCTTTAAAGCCCCTTCTTCAAGTTTAAATTTATAATCAAAAAAGAGATCCAATCTGGAATTTTTATCAACATTTTGATAAACTCACAAAAGATCAATCATCGGATCAATATATTTACCGTCTTTATCAAAATCAGTTTTTAATTTTAAATGCGTATCTTTTTCATTGATAGAGACCCATTTTTTATATTTTCAAGACTTCAAACTTGGTAATTCTACAAGATCTGAAGTTGGGAAACTTGAATAAAACGTATTTTCAAAAAAGTTTTTAAAATCAGTCGGAACTTTAATATAAAAACCAATTTTCTGAGCATTTCAACTAATCGCAAATGAAATCTTTCTCTCTTTTAATGAAATAAGACTTTCAACCACCTTTTCCCAATACGAAACTTCTCTTTCATTATCTTTGAAAGGCTTAATTTGTAAATACACATACGGTTTTTGTTCAGATTTTTGCATTTTTATTTATTGTAATAAATTCTCTTTATTATATCTTTTTTTGTCGTTTTTGTCAATTCTCTTTTTTCTTAATTATTCCGCTTTTTTCATTTTTTTAGCAATCCATTCGATACTTAAAACCAAGGAAATTCCTATAATCATCCAAAGAATAGCGTAGAAAAGTTGAGCATCTCAAATATAATTTCGAGGAAGAACATTTTGAGCTACCAAACCATCTTCTACCCCATCCACATGCAACGTTTCCTTTCGTGGTCGAATTTTATTGAGCGAACCAAGAACAAATCCACACAATGAAGCTAAAGTCAGCATTTTCCACTTTTTAAAAAGTCGAGAAACAACATTAGAAAAGAGTAAAATTCAGACTACTGCACCTGTTCAGAAGAGTGCAATCACGGGAACATTTAAACTCTTGATCGCCGTTAAAACATATTCATACTGCCCTAATAAAACTAAAATGAAACTTCCAGAAATTCAAGGCAAGATCATCGCACAAATAGCCACCGCCCCACACAAAAAAAGATATCGCCAAGTAGGTTCTTGAACAAAGGGAGTATTTTCAGGTGAGGTGATAAAAAAGGAAATTACCGCGAATAAAAGACAAAAAAAGATGGCTTTTCGAGTTCGTTTCACTTGTTTCCCGATAAAAAAACTTGAAATCAAAACTAACCCAAAGAAAAAAGACCAAACTAAAATTTTATAATGATCAAGGAGATACGTCATCAAATGAGCTAACGAAAAAATACTAATACCAATTCCCAAAACAATACAAAGCAAAAAAGTTCCATCGATATTTTTTCGAAAGGTTTTGAATTTCCCCTGGGAAAGGAGTTTTATATTGGGAAAAATATTTTTGATCGCAGTAATCAATCTTTCATAAATTCCAACGATAAAAGCAATCGTTCCTCACGAAACTCAAGGAATCACATCAGCACCTCCCATCGCAATCCCCTTTAAAACTGTCAAAATACTCTCTTTAATCTTCATGAAATCAAGAAAAAATAAAACTTCTAAAAGTATATGATTTTCAATTTTTTTATCAATTGAAAAAAAAGCGAGAAAAAAAATCTGACCGCAAAATCACAATCAGACTTTTCTTTTTTTTATTTTGTAATATTATGAATATTTTTGAGTATAACGAATCCATTCGATTACAGCATCTTTCATATCATCAAAGTCTTCATATTCTCTTTTTGATTTATCTTTGATAACATCTTTAAGATTTTGTTCTATTTCATCTTTCATATCATTCCATTTGGTATTACGTTTCAAAGAAGGTGCATCATCCAAGATTTCATCAACTAAATCATCCCACATCTCATAAATAACTGTTGTTCTCCTAAGTTCTCCTTTTGTAAATCAATCTACAGAACTATCTTCATCATCGTCATTATCTCCTACTCTAAAAGTAATACTTCCTTTATTTCCATTTTTATCTTCTACAAAGAATTGATATTTTCCTTCTTTTTTAAATTTAATAAATTTTGAATTACTATACTTCCCTTTATCTGAAGAAGACATCGTATATCCATTCTTAAGATCAGAATCATAATCACTAAAATATGTTGAAAATTTACTTGTTGAGATTTTACTTCCTTCATATTTTATCGTAAAGTCAAGATCTCCCTTATAAGAACTTGAGTTCATTTTGATAGAGATATTAGCCCACTTTCCTGTATCAAGATTTTTCTTATCAGTAGAAATATCGATATCATCATATTCCTCATTGTCATCTCCTACTGTTACAATTACATAATCAGTTTTCCCATAATAATCTTCTACTTCAATCTTATAGTCTCCTGATTTTTTTAAAGGACAAGAAATTTTTGAACACTACCTCTCATTTATCACTTGATGTCATCGTATATCCGTTCTTCCAATCAGATGAACGAGTATCATAATAATCTGAATCATTATTACTTGAAATTGTTTTCCAATTTGATGAACTACTTGATCTATAATATCCTTTGAATTCAATTGATTTTCTATAATCTTTATCAGTATTTACCGTAATTTTAATATCATCTTTTGTATCAACCGTATTATCATCTACTTCAATACTAAGTTTACTATTTTTGTCATCATCGTCATCATCATCTCCTACTGGATATTTTGAAAGTAAGACTTCCTTTATTACCATTTTTATCTTTAACGATCAATTCGTATTCTCCTTTTTTAGCAAACTTAATAAATTTTGAACTGCTATACTTTCCTTTATCAGCAGAAGACATCTCATATCCATTTTTAAGGTCAGAATCATAATCATCAAAATACGTTGAAAATTTACTTGTTGAAATCGTACTTCCATCATATTTTACCGTAAATTCAAGATCTCACTTATATGAAGTTGATCCCATTTTTACTGAGATATTAGCCCATTCCCCTGTATCAATTGTTTTATCATCAGTAGAAACATCAATATCATCGTCATCGTCGTCATCATCACGATCATCATTATCTCTACTTGATTTTCACCATGTCAAATCATCAAAATCAAATTCTGATTTAACAATCGTATAATACGTATTATTATATCTTACTGCCATTCTAACGGGGAGAGTTTTCTTTGATGAAAACTTGAAACTTTCTGTAGCAGCTCAAAGATCATACATCACAGAAGTTCTAAAATCATCTTCATTTTCATCAATTTCAAACTCACATCTCAAAGCAGCATGAGAAACAAGATCTTTTTTTTCTAAATAAGGAGTATATTCTTTCCCATCTTTT
>JAJJKF010025970.1:0-14938 GCA_023805525.1 Ostracodinium dentatum
AAATATTATTATTTATTATATGGAGTATCAAATGATATGATCTATGCCCAATCCCCATTCGATTTGATTTATTATAATCAGAAAAAATGATCAAAATATCATATTATAAATTTAATTCAAAATTTTGAAATTAAAATTAAAATTTCCATAACTTAATGGAGGAAAATAAACTAATAAACAAATTATATATAAATCCTTTAGAAACAATAACAAGTAATTGGGGAAAAGCCAAAGGATTTCGTTTAAAAGGAGAATTACAAGATACAAAATCATCTAATATAGCTCTCAGAACTCTCCCTACTTTACGCTCCCCAACAATGGGTAACGTAATCATTCAAAATTGGGAAACAAAAAAAAATATCCCCTCGGACATCGGGGAACTTATTCACTATCCGGTACTTATGGACAGGACGAAATACAAGCAAACCGCAGATAATTTTGCAAAAACTATATCAATGATGAAAAAAAGTGATTTTTCTAAGGAAAAAATAAAAAAAGATGGAGAAATGTTAATAAAAACATTATATAATGAAGATAATATAAAGAATAAAACATTAATGAATTATCATAATAAAATAAAAGATATTAATACTAATAATGATGAAGTTGTTATGGCTAGTGTTTTCGATGATATAAATAAGGGTGAAAGACAAAATATTAATGAAGAAGAAATGACTTTTAGAAGCAAAAAACATTATTTACAAACTGAAAATGTATTCAAAAAATCAAGTACTATAACTGATATGACCACTGAAGATTTTCACTTTAATAAAACAAAAATAAAAACAGAAAGAAGTAAAAGTAAAAGAGAAGTAATTGATTTTACTACTTTTAATAAACATTTATATTTACGAGATAACGATTTTTTGTATGCAAAAAGAGTAGGAGGGCCTGTTGATTTTGTTTTATGCACATATCAAGAAATTAATCGTAAATCAAAATTTAGTAGTAATAAAACAAAATCTTTTGGATTATCAACTAAAAAGAAGTTACCTTCTATAGGAAAAAATAGAAAAAAAATAGAATATATAACAATATCAAAAAATACTATTTTACATTATCAAAAAGGTGGAATACCATATGTATATTCAATCCAAGAATGGAAAGAAAATTATGAAAAATATAAAGAATTAATGAAAATTTCTTTATTTAAAAATTTTAAAAACGCAAAATTATTTGATTTATGGAGAAGATTTTATAGAAAAACAAAAAGGCAGTATTATACGGAAAAATTAAAAAATAAATTATTTTTAGTAGATCATAATTTATTAGAAGGTATAATAAATTCAAGAACTATATTAAAAGAAATGACATTAAATAATATATTCCAAATAGAATTAAACAATGGTGCTGTATTATTAAATCGTTTTAATGATTTACATAAAGAAAATCTAGTAAAAATTGATCATAATATAAGTACTTATAGAGCAAGAGTTAAAAATATAATACAAGATTCGTGTAATAAATCATATCAAGAATACAAAGCTTTAAAAAAGATTACCTTAGATGATAATGTAATGACAGGTCAGAAAACAAAAAATGTCCCCTCAGGTAATAACGCAAATAATAATAACAACAGAAACATCAATAATAATAATGCAAATATTAACAAAGATAATACTAATAATAATGTTGCTTCTAATAACGATGCTAATAATAAAGATAAAGATAAAAAAATTGCTGAAGGTACGGAAATACAAAATTTTATAAAAGATGCCATACCTTATGCCCAGGATGCCACTCGTAAAACTCATTATAAAAAATTATTAAAATATATACGTGTAATGGATTATATTTTTAATGAAGCAAAATTTAATACAATTGATAATTCTTTAGACTTCCTTGAAAAAAGGTTTAGAAGATTATATACTTGCTATGTAAATAAATGGGTTGATTCTCCAATATTAATAACTAAAATATTATGTATGGGTGAAAAAATATTTTATAATCCAGGAATACGAGCTATGAGTGAAGTTATTTTCGATAATTATATACAAGAGACTATATATTGTGTTATATATAAGAAAAATTTCGTTGATCCTCAGGAGTTCCCAAGATACATGTCATGCTTCGAAGAAGTGTTTGAAGTAAATGTTGATCAAAATACTAATCTTAATTTAAGATTAAAAGAGCAGAAATGTATAACAGATAAATTTGATTCTCTTAAAAAGCATTTTGAATTATGTCATAAGGGCATAGAAGATACAGTGAAAAAATTGATGCCAATTTTGGAAAATTATAAAAAATACGAAAAAATAAATTTTAAAGATTTAGAAGAAAATGGAGCTCCTTTATATTTAAAAGATTTATTAACTGAATTTCATGAAGAAGAAAATAGAATTAAATTATTAAGACCTATTGTTAACATAGGTATATTTGAATTTCAATTGGATGATTTATTAGATCTCGTTTCAGACGCTCCGAAAAAATGGATGGAGAGAATGAAAGTGGTTGTACCACGTGTTTACCTTTCGAAGGTGAGAAAAAATATACAAAGAATGAATGCACATTTAGCAAATTTAAGTGTGAATCCGATTGATATAGAAAGTTTTATAAAATTAAAAAAAGCTGTTGAGGCATGTAATAAAGAAAAACAATTACATGAAAATATTAGTAATGAAATAATTGATTTACAAACTATACTAGAAGCGAATAAAGACATAAAAATACCTGAATATGATTTAAAGTCTGTCACTGAATTAAAAAATGTGAGTGTTATTTATGATAGAAAATTAGATAATACTTCATATTTTATAGATAACAATATTAATCAGTTTAAATTAGATTTAAAAAATGAAATTACTAAATTTGATAATTATATAAAAACTTTAAATACTGAATTAAATAATGATATATTAAACACATACACAGAAGATACTTATAATGCCATTGATTTTCTAGAAGAAAATTCATTAAAAATAAACAAATGTTTAGGTATGAAAGAAAAATATCAACAACAAGAAAATGATTTAGAGCTTGATGATACAATGAAAAGCAATTTTGAAAATCTTGAAAATTTAGTATATAACCAAGACCTAAAAATTAATTTATGGAAAAGTATCAAAGAATTTCATGAACAATCTAAAGAATGGGAAGATAAAAAAGTATTAAATATAAATTTACCAGAGATGACTCAACTGGTGCAGAAATGGATGGACATATGCAAGGTGGCAATGGTAGATATCGATTTGCCCCAGGTACCACTAGAATTTAGAAAAAAAGTCGAAAAATACGAAAAAATTTTACCTGTTTTAGAGACAATACAAAATGAAAATGTAACAAAAATAGATTTGTTAAATACTTTACTAACTGAATTATTATCTTATGAGCATAAAACTGAGGATCATAATTTAACATGTGGTCAACTTCTAGAAAATGAAAATATAATTAAAAAATTAGAAGAAATAAAAGAATTAAATTTAAGAGGAAATGAAGAAAAGAGATTAAAAGATTTAATAAGAGATATTAGTGAAAGTTTTTATCCAAGAAGAATCCCTATGGCATATAACAAAGAAGACTTCGAAAAAGAATTTGAATTTGTAGAAGAAAATCTGCGTATGTTGAACAGGATATTTTTGAATAGATATTGTGGATGCATATTACAAAGATTAGAAAAAATTGTTGGAGATTTTACGAAATATCAACATTTTTTGATAAATTTTGAGAGTTTGCAAAAATATTTGGTGAAATCTGAAGGAATTTTAGATAATCCAGAATTTTTGAAAGACAATCCGGCGGAACACAAAAAATTGATGAATGAAAATTTAAAAAAAACATTATTCAATATATGCAAAGATAACAGAATTGTTCAAAGATTTTTCGAACATGGATACGAAAAAGCCATTACTGTTATAAATTCAATTATATCATCATATGAACAAAATTACAAAGCAATATATTCTTTTTTAAATAAAAAAAGGAAAGAAACACCTCGATATTTTTTATTATCAAATGATGATTTGAACGAAGTATATCAAGAAAAAGACTCAAACAAAGTAAAAGAAAAAATGATTTATAAAATATATCCATGGATAAAAAAAATAAAAATAGGCTACGAGCAAATTAATTTTAGTACAATTGATAACGAAAAAATTGAATTAAAATTATTAAAAAGCCATGCTTTAAAAGACTTAATCGAATTAATAGATCCATTTTTAGTAAAAAGATTAAAAGAAAATTTTAAATCATTCAAAAAAGAATACGAAAACGCCATAAAGTCCAAAAGTAACAGAAATTTAAAAAATTTGGCAAATATTTTAATTGATAACAAAGAATATATGGCACAAGGTGCCTTTAATTGCATGTTTTATTATATAATGGACTCTCTAGAAAAAGCCCTAATAAACCAAGATGAAGCATTTGATAAATTGTTTGATATTTATAATGAAATAAAGGAGGAAAAGATACCATCTTTTATTAATAAGTTAAAAACGGACACAATTGATTCGTTACAAAAAAGAATATTGCTAAATCTTATCTCGTTGGAAAATTATTCGAAAAATGTTATAGAAAATTTAATCAGAGAAGATGTTACTTCGAATAATGATTTTAATTTTTGTAAATTAATTATGCCAAAAATGGAAAATGATACTTGTATGTTCCATTTCTTATCTTATATATTAGAATATGGATATGATTATACTGGGCTTCAAAGCAACTTTTTAATATTACCTGAATGTGAAAAAATGTACCTTGCATTTTCTAATGCTATTTATTATAAAAAGCCCTTGCACATATATGGAATACAAGAAAGTGGAAAAAAGGAAATATTTGAAGTTTTTTCGAAATTATGTGGAAAAAGAATTAATTACATTAATTCTACAACAAATTATGATATAGCATCTTTTAATAAAGTATTATATGCAAATATAAAATATGGTTCATGGATTTGTATTGATGAAAGCCAAAATATAAAATATGAATTATTAGAAATATTAAGTGGAAGAATAATGGAGGTATTTAGAGCAATTAGAGGTGAAATAGAAATGGAAGAATTTACAGAAATTGGAATGGGAGATAAACTTCAAAATGTAAATGCATTAAAACATACTAATATATTTATATATAGAGATTTATCTTATAGTAAGCCTTTTGATAAAAATGAAATACCTAAAATGATCAAAAACTATTATAGGCAAATTGCTCTACCTAAAATTAATTTAAAATTATATTTACAAGAAACCTTTGTCAATTTAAATATAGAAAATCCTACTGAAATTTCAAAAAAAATATTATATATAATTAAATATGCTATCAATACACTATCTGCTTTTCATGGCACATATATTCAAATGATATTTTTATCAAATATAATTTCAGCACTTATCAACAAATTAGTAGAAAGTAAAATGCAAAAAGAAGATATTAATTTATTTTTGAGAGATTTAATTAGGAAAAGATTTGAGCAGATATTAAGTGGAGATGAACTAGAAGAAAATAGGAAATTTTTAAATGAAGTATTTGAAATAAAAGAATATGCGGAAGAAGTGAAAACATTTAAATTTGATGATCCAAAAATTGAAGAAGTTATCAAAAAGGAATTATCTGAATTAAAAATAAATTCAGTTAATTATGAAAATAAAATTAATTTATTCTATTCAGCTGTTAATCATTTTAATAATTTTGTCTTAATCGGCCCATCCCTATCAGGAAAATCCAATTTACTTGCATTAATTAATATTATTTCAAAAGAATTAAATAATATAAATAAGACTAAATATCCTAAATTTGTAAATATTAGAATTTATCCAAAAAGTAATTCACCAGAGAAAATATTTTCCCAAAATATCGTTTCTAAGGCTTATAAAAGTGATAATAATTTCTTTTATAATATGTTATACTTATTTAATGAAGAGAACGAAGAAATGGTTGATAAATTAAATATATATTATAATAATTTATTAAAATATAAATTACCGGAGGTAGAAGAGGAATTAACTCCTGCAGCATTAAATGGTATATTTAACAAAGAAGAAGAAAAAGAAAATATCGCAGATGAAAATAGTTCAATATCATATCACAGAGAAGAAGAAGATAACGAAAAACAAAGAGAAAAAAAGACAAAAATAATAATTTTTGATGGAGCTATAGATGACACATGGGTTGAATATATAAATAACATTTTTGATAAAGATAATTTTTTAACTTTAGCAAATGGATATAAATTAAATTTCAGAGATGATGTGAAATTATTTTTCGAAACTACAAATTTAAAAAATACTCCTCCTTCATTTTTAACAAATCAAATAATTATAGCCTGTTCCTATGAATATTATAGTTGGGACATCATTTTATATACATGGATTGAATCAAATCCAAAAATTACCGAAAATAAAACATTAAAAAATTATTTACGCGGTTTATTCGAAAATTATTTTCCTAAAATTTTCGAATTTTTAGAGCAAAATAAAAATAAAAATATAAATATAAGTGCAAATTATGCATTACAATCATTAATAAATATTTTTGATTCAATATTCCCTATGTTTAATTTCGAAGAAGTAAAAATAGGTCGTAAAAATTTTAATGTCATTCCTAAAATAGAATTAATTAAAAAATGTACTTTATCTATATTTATATTTAGTTGTACGTGGACAACAAATTTATTATCGAATTATGTCATAAAAACTAAAATAGAAAAATTAATAAATGATTTATTTAAAGCCGATGATTTAAAAGGACCTATTTTCGATTATTATATTGATGAAGATACCAATGATTTCGAATTATGGACAAACTTATTAAAAAATCAAAATTACAGCAACCCACCTTTAGGGGAAAAAAATAAAATATTTTATTATGGGAAATTATTTGTGCATACCAATGAGACCATTCCCTACAGTTGGATATGTGAAAAATTAATAGATAATGATAAGCCATTTTATTTCAATGGAAAAGATGGAAGTGGAAAATCTTTTCTTCTGACTACTTTATTTAATAGAAAGGCAGAAGATGATATGGAAATAAAAAAATTGAAAATATTAACTTCGTATTATACTAAACCCGATGATGTTGAGAAATATATTTTCAAAAATGTTTTACCTATAAAAAGAGATTTATTCGGAGATAAATATTTAAAGCAAATATGTTTATATATAGATGATTTAAATATGAATAGAAATAAAGATAAATATGGTACCTCATATTTGTTTGAATTTTTAAGAGAAATACAAAATGATAAATTTGTATATGATTTAAGAACTAATGAAATAAAATATTTAAAAAAATTTAATATATATGGTTGCGGAAATACATCATCATATCCTTACAATGAAGAATTTAATAGATTTTTATCAAAATTTACTTTAATTACTTATTCAACAAACGATGATTATTATCTTTTAATATTTAAACCTTCTTTTGAATTCCATTTAAGACAATTTATTCCTAATACTTCAGGTGTTACATCGACTCAATACATCCAAGTTTTACTAAAATTAAACCAATTACTGAAAAATAAAATAAAAAAAATACCATCAAAATTACATATATCTTTCAATATTAGGGATGTTATAAATACTTTACAAGCTTTTCATATATTTGCATTTAAAGGTGGAAGTGATTATCCTGAATATTTAAAGAAATTATTTTTTTATGAAAGTTATATGAATTATGGCAATAAATTAAATAATAAACAAGATATAGAAGAATTTAAAAATACTATATGTGATGCATATAGCAGCATATTTAAACAAGATAAAACAAAACCAGAGGAAATATTTAATGAAACTTGGAACAAAAATGAATCTTTTGCTTTTTGTAGAGATTATAATAATTTCAATAATGATAATCAAGATTTAATAGAAGAACATTGTTTTATAAGTAATAAAAAAATATTATCAGATTTTATAAAATCAAAAATTGATTATTTTTACAGAGCAAAAGATATAAAGAATAAAAATTATATCAATATTATAGATGAAAACATTGAAACTATTATTAAAATTTTACGAATTTTAGAAAATGATTCTTCTAATATAATCCTGCTTGGAATGGAGAATATATCTAAACGACCATTATTGCATTTTGCTTCTTTTATAGCTAATGTTGATTTTACTGAAATTGATTCCAGCTTTGGAAACGAAGCATTAAAAAATAAAGATACTTTTATAGAAAATGAAATTAAACCATTCGTATTGAAGGCAATACAAATGGATAAAAAATCAATTTTGTATATATCACCAAATATAAAGGCAAACCATGTTTTTGAAACAATTCATAAATTAATGGACACAAGGGAAATTATTAATAATTTTAAATTTTTTAGAACAAATGAAGAATATGAAATGGATGAATTTGAAATAAATGAAAAATTAGAAAAAAATATTGCAATATGCATAGATATAAATTACGGAACTGAACAATATATGAATATTTTTGCAAAATATTCAACTATAGTAAAACATTCAAATGTAATATATCTACAAAGTTGGACTGTTGATGATATGATTTCGTATTATAATATATCAACAAGAGAAATACAAAATTCTTTAGATGCAAAATTTAAGCCAAAAATTTCAAATTTATTAATAGAAATATATAATTATTCTAAACATTTATATGAAAATTATTATATTAAATCTGGAATAAAATTATATTTAGATATAAAAAATTATAATAATGTCTGCGAATTATTTAGTATGAAATATAAAGAATATAAACAAATTTTAGAAGAAAAACAAAAAAAATATAATGAAGGAATTAAAATGGCTGATAGAGTAAAACAATTATTAGATAATTTAAATAAAGATATAGAAGAATCTTCACCTAAGCAAGAAGAATTAAAAAAAAATTTGGAATCAAAAAAAGAGAAAAAAAATATAAAAACAAAAGATAAAAATGTATGTAGAAATAATAAGATATTAGAAGATAAGATAACAAAAGATTTAACAAATAAAAAATTACAAAAAGAAATGGATTTAGATGATAAATTAGCTCCAAGTAAAGAAGGTATTACTAAATTATTTTCAAATATAAATAAAATAAACCAAAATGATATAACAGAAATAAGAAATGCATGGGAATCTTTCAGTTTCGGAAAATTTTTAATATATAAATTATTTGATTTATTCGATAAACCCCATCCTGACTGGGAAACTACGAAAAGGTCTCTAGAACTAGAAAATTTGAGGGCATTAGTAAATATAAATCCAAAAAATATAAAAGAATCAACAAAAAAAAAGTTAATTGATGTAATCAAAGATGTCATGAGTAATTCCGAAATGAGTGCAGGAGAAAATAAATGGCTTCAAAAGCCATATAAAGTTTGTGGTATATTATTTGATTATTTTTGGGCTTGGAATAAATTTTTTAATCAAAGTGAAATGAATAAAGATTTAATTAATGAAATAAATGATATTAAAAATGAATTGATTGCACATGAAAAAAGAAAAAAAGAAATTATTGAAGAAGGAAAAATTATTGATGATGAAATAATTGCAATTGAACAAGAAATAAGGGAATTAGAAACTAGAAGTGATAATATGAATCATGAAAAATTAAAATTAAATTCTTTAAATATATGCTTTAGTGAATATTATACATTAGTTGAAGAAAAAGTAAATATTTGGAAAAATAAAAAATCTATAGTAGATACAATATTATATAATTTCGATTTTTATTTAATGTTAATATCATGCTATTTAATATATGCTTCTCCATTAAACAAATTTTATAGAAAACAACTAAAAAATTATCTATATTCAATATCAAAAACACTCGGATTAGAAAATATTAAAGAATTTTCCATTTGTGGTATAATTGTAGAGTTTTTAGATGAGACTGGTAAAGATAAATATTTTTGTTCAGCAGTAAGCCAATATTCTGAATTTTTAGCTGATAATTTCACAATGATATATATAATGAATCATAAAATACCCTATTTAATTGATTCAAAAAGAATCAGTTATGAGATTATATCAAAATTTTTGGAAAAACAACCAGAAAAAACAATAATTAAAGCAAATTATAATGATATTAATGAAATAGGGGACATGTTTGACAAAATTGAATCGAGTATGAAAAATGGGAATGAACTTTTTATTGATCAATGCGAGGAAAATATTTATGATATTTTTGAAAATTATATAAAAGACAAATCGGGATATAATGCAAAAACGAAAAAAAAATATTATGTGATTAAGAACAAAAAATTTGATAAAGATGAAAAATTCAAGTTATATTTGATAAATTCGAAGAGTTCTTCAAAAATTAAACCAAAAGCTTTTAGAGATTGTTACGTGATTAATTTCAATTGTCCTTCGGATGTCATATGTGGTCTGATCACGGACCGACTGTGCACGGAGCAAGATCCGGTTGCATACAAAAAAATAAATGATAATAAAAAAAATATTAATATATATGAATTTAAACTATTGGAGTTGGAAGATAAAATATTGAATTATAATAAACAATTTGATTTAAGTGGAAATTTGGACAAATTGGATATGAATAAAGAATTATTAGAAAAATATAAAATTGAAATACATAATTATGAAGAAATAGCAAATGAATTAGAAAAAAATAAAAAAATGTTAGCAGCTGATTTTTCTGAATTATTCAGATATCAATGTATATGTACCGATTCTACGCAAATATATAAATGGTGTTCACGTTTATTCCCTTTAAATAATTTATATGCTTTTCCAATTGATTATTTAAGTGATTTAGTAAAAGAATTCTACAGTAATAAATTTGGCATATATCAAGAACTTAAAGGACAAGAACCAAAAGAGAGAAAGGTTGAAAAGGAAAATAATTCAAAAAATGATAGTATAGTGGATAAAGATTCAGATAATGAATTAAGTCATGAAGAAAATATTGAGGAAGATGGTAATAGAGAACCCGCTCACTATATACCCACATATACATCTGATAATTCCATAGAATTTATTATATTTATATATAATAAAATATCTCAAATATATGAACCAAACAAGAGAAAATTATTATTACTAATATTATTACTTAATGCATTAAATAAAAGAGAAGATAATTCAACTATTTTTAAACAGTTATTATATGAAACATATAGAATATATATTAAAGATAATATAAACACGGATAAATATAATTATAAATCTCCAATTAGCAAAATATCTGATAAAATGTGGAATTCACTGCAATTAATAAATGAGAAATGCAATTATTGTTTTTCTTTATTTTTAGATGATATCGAAAATCATAAAACAGAATGGGAGGAATATTTAGAAAGCGATGATTCATTAGTATATTCAAATTTCGTTTTGAATAATGAAAATATAGAAAGTTGTTTTACACCTTTGACAAAGTTTGCCTTTTTTTCAATAATTAGGCCACATTTAGGACATTCACTTATTGATGTTATAATAAGTGATATTTTAAATAATGAAGAAAATTATCAAAGAGAATTAGGCTTGAATAATAATATGGAATATTATGCAAATTTGAAAATAAATAAAAGTAAAATATTGGATGATTTATTTAAAGAAAATATGTCTGTAAGTAAAAAGCCGATATTGATGTTTGAAGTGAGTAATGGAGAATTCTGCTTAGAAAAAGAATTAAGAGATTATTATATAAAAAAAATGAAAACAACTAATTTTGATAATAATAATAACAATAATAATGTGAAACAAGAAGGAAATGCAAACGAGCATCTGATTAATTATAAACAAATAATACCTAGCAAAACTGAATTAAGTAATGTAGAATTAGAAACGGTTCATAATTCAATGAGAACCGGAGGTGTGATAGCCATTAAAAATTGTTTATTAGTTCAAGACTCTTTAATAAAATTATTAGATGAATTTAAAGATAAAAATGTAGTAATAAATGAAAACTTCAAATTAATTTTATTAGTAAAAACAAATAATTTACTTCCGAAAAATTTATATACATCTACAAATATAATTCACAATGATTTCATTTTACTTAAAATAATGAAAGAATATATAATAAATTTAATAAAAGAAACTCCAATTGATCTTTATAATAAATTCATGAATTATGATTTACATATGAATATAATGTTTCATCTAAAAAAAATATTTATTTATTTCATTATAATTAATGCAATATTAGTCCAATATTCAATATTGAATTCAAAAATGTATAAAATACCCGTAGATTTCTGCAAAAAAGATTTTATTATAAGTTTGAAATTTATAGATCAATATATATCATCTATAAATGAAGAAAAAATGAAAGCTTTATTAGATCCGGATAATTCATATGGATTCAATTTTGATTCTATTATAAAATTATCTTTAGATAATTTTGTTAATGCAAGATTGATATATCGGGAAGACGAGGAAAGTGTACAGAAAATGCTATCACAATTCTTCGAAGGTGAGCAATTTTTGAGAGAAAATAATAATTATTTTAATCACAATGGGTTTCTTGTCCCGAAATTAAACGAAAAATTATTTCCGAAAAAAAAGGAGTTGACGCCCCGTGATGAACATATCAATGTGAGGCATAGTAATAAATCCTTATACACTGTAAACATTAGTTATTATATACCAAAAGATGCTGTTGTTGATTTATTTGAAAAAATACCCGATGAAAAATATTATTATTTATTATATGGAGTATCAAATGATATGATCTATGCCCAAACAACAAGAATAATTTATGATTTTTATAATATTTTTTCTAAAGATAGTACAGATGAAACTTTTGATGTAACAAAAACTGAAAATATTTCATATGATTTACCTGAAATTTTTAATATTAAATCAGAATTTGTGCAACTTTTGGAAGATATTAAAAAATCGTTACCAGACCAATTAAACACCGCCGACGCGAACCCTATTTTATTTAAAGTTAATAAATTTAATGAATTATTCAATCCTCTAGATAAATGTCTGGAAAAAGAAATAGAAAGTTTTAATTTGTATATCAATATTATTATAGAAGATATTAATAATATTTTATTGATATTGCAAGGTGATATGATGCTAAATGATAAATATTGTATTATTATAAATAGCCTCAGTAAAAATCTTGTACCCAAAGATTGGAAAAAAACAAGCCTTTATTATGATATATCTGTAGAAAAATGGTTGAATGTATTAAAATCAATTTATTCATTAATCAATAATTGGATAATTAATGGCTCGTTATTTGTGTATGATTTATCAGCGTTATATAATACAAAATTGTTCATAATAACTTTGCCAATTTATTTCCAAAAAAAATTACAAGAAAATAATACAGTATCTTCTGATAAAATTCATATTGAATATAAATTAACAAAATATGAGAAAATAGAAGAAATAGATGATACTATTATAGAAGAATTAAAAAAAGAAAACGGAAATAAAGACATTTTATTAATAAAAGGACTAACAATAAAAAATTTCGATAGTTTTTACGAAAAAGACATAAAAATCTTTGAGGAAAATAAAAACAAAAAAGGTCTGGAAGAACTCCCTGTAGTACTGGTAACATATTCAATTGCTTCTTCCGAAGATAATATAAAAGATATTAGGTTGGAAGAAGAAGAAAATAATGATGATGAAGAAGAAGAAGAAACCATTAATAAAAAACTAAATCCTAGAAAAAGTCAGGCAAATGTTGAAAAAAGTATATCTAAGCTAGTTTCTGAATCACAAACTAAAGAATTGGAAGAAGAAGAATATGATCAAGTACCGGATGATTTAAGTCCTTTAAGTAGTAGTAGAATAAATAAAAAATTTATGCATAGTAAAAGCGTTTATTATAAAGATAAAAGTAGTAAAAAAACTTCAGTTAATATAATACAAAAATATAAATATTTCACGTTGAAAAGATATTGTAAAATTCATGTACCTATTATTGATATAAATAGAGATGAAGTATATGGACTTGATGAACCCTTAGGATATATTGAATTAAAAATTAAGTGTGCCAATGATAAACAAGATGCATATTTCATTAATAGTAAAATTAACTAAGATTGATATTTGGCATGATTCTTTATTTATTTTAGTGACACTTATTTCAATTTCATGTCTAATTACATAAATGTCTATTCCAACTGTTTCTAAATTATATATCCATCTATTTCTCTTTTTGCTTTTCTTAATATTTTTAATTTTTAAGAAGATAGTTTGTTTATTGTCTTTTAATTTGCATTTATAAAATGTTCCTTTTTTTTCTGGATCTCCATTACTTTCAAATTTTTCTCCGATTTTACCCGATGTAAAACCACTTAATAAATTTAAATTAATCATACTTTTCCAACAAGTATTAAAATTATTGTTTGCAATAAAACTATCATGAATATAAAGGAATTTATTTGATTCATCCATTAATTTTCTAACATTATTTGATATTGAAGTTTGTAATTTATAATAATAATCTCTAGTTTCTTGGAAATTCATTGGTTCATTATTTTCAGTGCAGATAAGATCTAATCTTAATTTAACTAAAGTTTTGTTATTGGAAGTTATCGGATATATGAAATAAGTCTTTCTTAATGAAAAACCAATATCAAGTGCAAGAATCCACGATATTTTTTTTAAAAAATAATTATTTTTAGATTCACAGCATTTATAATGGATATTTGATATACCAACGAAATAACAAGAAAACTCATTCCCTTCTATAAAAGTATTTTTTCCTTTATCCATTTTATAATATAAAGCAACATTTTGAGAAATAGATTGACATAAAATGATATCACTTAAGAAAGACCAACATCTATTTATATTATCATCTGTTATATATGAAATTGATAGTGAATTATTTTTTTCAATTTTCTTTGGCTTTTTATCATTTTCTATATTGTTCATATAATGATCTACCTCCTTTTCACTATCTTCGATATTTTTCATTTATAATTAATTATTTAAGAATATTTACTTACAATTTATTATTTTAAATATATTATTAATAATAATAATTAAATTAATTAGAACTATTATTATATTGGGTATTGGGTATTGGGGATTGGGTATTGGGGATGGGGATTGGG
>JAJJKF010025971.1:0-14857 GCA_023805525.1 Ostracodinium dentatum
AATTAATTATTTTTTTTAATTTATTATTATTTTTATTATAAAATCAGAATTTATCAGAATTATAATAAAATTGAATAAAAATCTTATTTTCTTAAAGCTAAATCAGAAATAAAAATCTTATTTTCTTAAAGCTTTTCTAAAACGCCTTATTTTCATAGAATTTCTAAGAATTTTTTTTATTTTTTTTACCACAGTATTAATATTTTTGCTTATTCATTGTCTATTATTCTGGTTATGGTAGTGCTGTCTGAATCTTCTTCCGGCCCAGGCCCTAAACTCATATTAATCATTTTTTTTTTTCTTTTCTGGTTTTATATTATTAAAATATTCTTCTGTTGATATATTATTTAATTTTTTAATTTCATTTTCACAATTTTCTTTAATTTTTTCCCTTTCGTCACACACTTTTTTATATGCTTGCTCAAAATATTTTGATTTAATTTTTTTAGAGCATGAATATTTGAAATTTAGTGTATTAAGTTTTTTTATTAGTTTATTTTGTTTTTCAAATAATTTTTTTAGAATTTTTATTTTTTATTTATGATATTTTTAATTTTTGCTTCATTATACACTATATTTGTAATTTCATCTTCATATTTTCCGTTTTTTTTAAAAGGAATTAAACTTTTAGGCCCTTGTGGAATGTTTTTCGTTGTTCCATATTTATATAATTGAGTTATATATTCGAAGCAATGATTGTAATTTTTTTTAAATATTCATCAGGAATTCTGTTCTAATAATAAATAATTTTTTCTTTTAAGTCATCTAAATTTTTAAATTTAAAAGCTTCCAATTTTTGGGCCAATTGAGACCAAATGTATTCGATCGGAGAAATGTCTGGCGAATTTGAAATTCTCATCAATATATTTCATGGATTTGGAGCTCGTGTGGCAAGTGGCTCCATCTTGCTGAAATATTAATTCTATTTCATTTTCTTCTTTTATTCTTTCAATATCTTCTTTATAATTTTTTAACGTTTGTAAATAGGCACAGGTATCCATAGTGCCTATTATAAAATTGAGTTTTCCAACTTCAAAAAATGATATTCCCCCGGCCACAATAATTTTTTGAGTGAATTTTGGTTTTGCTTCTGTTGTTAATTTAATTATTTCTACATCTCCTTGATCTAATTTTTTTTTGAATAATTTTGTTAACCTTATTTGATTATTTTGTTTATTGGGGGTATATATTAATTCAAATTGTTTTTCATCGGTGAAAAAAATATTTTTATAATCTATATTGTTTTTTATAATATAAATACTGAATTCTTTTCTTTTTTTTTGTTCCTCGGATAATAGGGGAACTGTTGTATATTTTATTTTTTTGAAAGTTTCTTTACTATATCGTTGATTGTAGAATATGACAATTTTTTTTTCCCTTTTAAATGAAATTTTTTATTTGCTCTGGCTATAACTTTTCTTATAGAAGAGCCATCTTTAACCCCGGTTCTTTTGTTGGCGAGTCTTTTATATAAAAATTTTTTTTCATTTCTTGCCAAACGATTTTATAAAGAATCTATAATTTCTTTTATTTCATTCATTTTTAAAGGAATTTTATATTTTATTTCTCCTGTTTCTTTTTTTCTTTTATTTTTTTTACCCATTTACTGACAGTGCGCAAACCACAATCAAATTCTCTTGCTATTTCTTTATTTTTTTTCCCATCAAATATCCTGCAATTATAGAATTTCTTACAAAAGTATTTGTATCATTTTTAAATATTTTTGGTGCTTTTGGTTTCAACTTTCTTTACCATAAATTTATTTAATTATTTCCATTTTTTTTTTTTTTTGATATTAATATTAATTTTTAAATAAAGAATGGGGATTATGAAGTGGGGATTCATGAAATGGATAGAGTGGATTCAAGTCTTACTCTCAATATAGAAATCCCCAGGAAATACCGATATCACCAAATCATCAAAAAAAATAATTAATTTTGAGTTCCTTATTTATGAGGTAAAATGGCGTGGCGCCCATTCGTTGAACCCCAGAAAATAATATATAAAATAAAGCAACTCCTCACAGAAATTTATTTCATGGGTGCTCCAGTTTAATCTCTAAGTTGTTTGTGTAGTTTTGTCTAAAATTAAATTTTGCCTAATTTTTCGCCATTTTTGTATATAAATTCATTTAAAAATTAATTAATTTTTTTATTAATTTTCTATATAAATGTCGGAAAATTAGGCAAAAATTGAGCCATTTAAGAGCATATACTCTAAGAATATTACACGAAATGGGCCCAAATTTTGTGGGATAACTCATTGGGAGCCTGCTGCCGGAAAATGCCCTCAAAAGTTGAAAATTCCATTTCTTTATAAATTTATTAAAAATAGTGCACGGTTATTTGAATCATCCGATAACTATCGATATGAATAGTTATTATAATTTCAACTTAATGTTGAAAGGTTAAACCATTATAATGTTTTTTTTATTTATAATTTTTTAAGTTAATCATTATTAATGTAAAGTTCGTATTAAAACCACCTTCGATATAGAACCGCCCCCTTCAAAATTTTGAAAATTTCAATTTTAAAATTGGTTTAAGTATTCCCCCCCCCCCTTTTTCATACTAATTTTTGTAAGGTAGGTACCTTGGATTTTTGAATAAAAAATTTTAACCAAGGTACCAACCTTGCAAAATGTTTGACAAAAAAACCACCCCCTTCCAAAAATAATTGGCTTGCTTTTTAAGGGGATGATCTAACAAGACCTTTACAGTAATATAATCTGGATGATTTTCAATAATGAGATTTGATATCAATAGATGATCGAAAAGTATTCCTATTCTATTATTATTTATATAAATTTTTTTATTATAAATTATAACATCTTAGCATCTTAGAATTATAAATTTATTTTATGCAATAAATAATTGTATTATTATAAAAAATGAAAGGCAGATTATTAGTTTTAATTTTTTTAATATATTTAATATATTTAATAGCTTTATTCACTTTTTCTGAAAAATTTTCAAAAAAAAGAATTAATAGTATTGAAGAATTAGATTCACTTGTAAACACAACAGAATTCGAAGATTATGATCTTGAATTTGAAGAAGAAAAATTTATTCGTACTTTTTTCAAAGGAGATGAATGCTTATTATCAAAATATAAAACTAAGAATGTATTAAAAAAAATAAATTCATCTACAGATATTAGTGTGGACCAAAACCTTCGTTTTATTTTAGGAAAATGCAATCCAGTCCTCTTGGTTCCCGGTATTTATGCTACAAAACTTATTCTTGAGATTAAATGCAAAGATTTATATTTTTTCGAACGGGAAACTAACTATAAATACATGAGACTATTTTGTGGCAATTTAGTTTGTGAAGATGTATTTATTGAAAGTGAAGAACATCCTCTATTTATTTCTTTGAAAGACAAAGCATTTGGTATATTAGATTTAAAAGCTCATCGTGACCCATATAGTTCATGTTTAGGATATTTTATGAATTTTTTCCAAAACGAAAATGAGTGCCCGGTTTTTAGTAATATAAGTATGTGCTATTATTCTAAATATATTAAAGTAGATTTTTATGGGGGGACATCACATACTTTAGATGACAGCCGATGTGGGGTTGGAGGAATACAAAATATTATACAAACTGGAAAAAAAATATTGGATAATGCTATAAGTAAGGCCATACCTAAAACAAAAAGTTTTAAAACTTTATCTGATGAATTAATTAATAGAGGTTATAAAGAAGGCTTTTCATTTGCTGGATTACCAAATGATTATAGAAGATTTTTAGCAACAAATAATTTTGGTACCAGTATTTTTAGATTACAAATAAATAAATTATATCAAAATACAGGAAAGCCGGTTGTAATAATTGCTCATTCTTATGGAACTTTATTGACTTTGGCAAATTTAGTTAAAGAAGGAAATGAAGATTTAATTCCAAAAATTAAAAAATTTGTGGCAATAGCCCCTCCTTTCGCAGGAAGCTCAAAATTATTAGATATTTATCTTCATGGTATGAATGAATTTGGTAAAACTATTAATATTATGGGTAAAGAATTAGTTTTAACTAATTATAATAAATTTGGACAAAATATGATGTATCAATCAATACCCATACTTAAAGAATTAAGACCTTTACCTATAGCAGCAAAAATATTCACAGATCAAAAATATAAAACATTAGGAGATGCTCTAAGAGAAAGAATTCAATTTGAAGATTCATGCAAAAATCTAAAAAGTTGTGAATCAAATTCAACTCCTAAATTTGATAGTTTATTTAAAGGCTATTTCCCAACTTTTTCAGATCAAGAATGTAAATATAGTATGATGGGAGCTAAACTCGATGGCCCATATACTATGAATAGGAAATGTTTCACCAATATATATAATGTAGGAGAATGTCCAACAATTGTAACTAAATCATCTCCATATGCCAGTGATAATCCATATGGAGATCATATAGAAAATTATTGCGGGAAAAAAGGGTTTAATTTTTATTATCAGGGAGAATGTGATTCAAATAATAAAAATTGCCTAGATAGGATATATTTGGAAAAAGGTCCTTATGTTTATGAAAATACAAAGGAAATGGACTATTTGATAAACAGATATAATATAAAGTTTGCAGATGATATTGACGGTAAATATACCGTAATCCTCAGTGAGCTTACAGAAAAACTTACCGAATCGAGTTTGCTCCCTACACTCGATTCGGTAAGCTCACTGAGAATTACGGTATGTCATATGGAGACTTCCCAACAAAAGAACAAATAAGTGAATTTAATAGAGTAGCACTTAATTATCATAGTCAAATCAGTTTAATAAAAGATTTACCACCACCTCCTGTTGACACAGATATAGTTTATTCAACTTTTGTTAAAACAGTGTCAGCTTTAGCTGTTTATGAGAAAGATTTTACGGCTGAATCATATATATATATAAAAGGAGGAGATGGGACAGTTCCCTCTTGGTCTTCACTATTAACAGGATTTAAGTGGATTTATGACAAACAAGATAAAAATTTGAAACAAAAATATAAATTAGTTGAATATTGTTCAAGATTGTCACAAAATGGACAATATCAATTTAATCCAAAAATTGAACAAAATTTTATTGCTTTAGGTTGTTCGTGCTTAAAAAGTAATACCTTATATAAAAAATCAATAGAAAACTGCATGCATGATTCTATGATTAATGATGATGTACTAGTTGATTATATTATGTCGGTTGTTGATGATCCCAAAGTTACTGATGATTTAACAAATGAAAAAATTCTTGCTGTAAAAAACTATAATAGTGATAGAGATTATGAAAAAATATGTAATAATGAACTTTATGATATTCTTCATAATAATAAATAATTTTCAAATATATTTATACCTATATGCTATTGTATGGTATTCACTATGTTCCACCCTGGTATTCAATATGATCCACCCTGGTATTCAATATGATCCACCCAGATATTCACTATGATCCACCCTGGTATTCAATATGATCCACCCTCGTATACAATATGATCCACCCTGGTATTCAATATGATCCACCCTCGTATTTCGAGTTTTACGGTATTTGTTAAAAAATAAATAAATAAAATTAATTAATAAAAAAATAAATATTAATAAAAAATTTTAATTTTTAAAAAAATAATAAAAATTAAGATTTATTAAAATTAGTTAACAAAGATAGCATTTTTTAACTATCTTTTATTTTCTATATTTTCATATGGTTTTTTTCAACTTATATATAAAGAAAAGTCTAGTAGTTGCATGTCTAAAGATAATACTAAGAAAGACGAACAATCTAAAAAAGGAAAATCTAGTCATACTAAAAGAAAGGAAAAAGCAAAAGAAAATGAAAAGAGTGAAGGAGAAGAAAAAGATGTTTATTTTATACTGCTATATCCAAGGAAACAACAAGAAAAGCAAGATGAATTTGCTTTTTCAGAAAATAAACTTTCTCTTCAAATGATCTATAAAGAAGAGAAACAACAAAATAATGGAGCATTTTTTTATAAAAAAGTTTTCAAGTTCAAAGGAAAAACAAAAGAAAAATATACTCCTGAATTTGAAATAGGAAAAGATAGCTATTTAATTACATTTGAAGTTAAAGAAAACTGTTTTGTTTTTGATGTCGACTTAAAAAAGGGAAATAAGATTCTAGATAACATTGCCAAAACAAATATTGACCAAAAGATTATCAATTATCATGAAAAATTAGATATATTTTTAGAAGCTTTAAAAAAAAATAATGAAGAAGACAAAAAAGAGATTTTATATAAAGATACAATCGTTTTATTTGAAAAAAAAAAAGGTTTTAGCTTTTTTATTTCATTATTTATTCAAATTTATAAAATTAAAGAATTATGTCCTTTGTTGTTGGAGAAATTCAAAGAAATGAATGAAACAAAAGAAAATAAAGATAATTTGGATAGAAAAGATGATTTAAAACAATATATCCAGAATTTTAAAGATATTTCTTCAGATGCTGAAAATTTAATAAAAAGCAATAATTATGATTCTAAACAATTTTATGCGATTATACTTTGTTATTCAAATTATTATGATTTTGAAAATTTTATTAAAATTTTACAAAAATTATTTGCCGAAAAATGTGAGGATTTATATGAAATTTTACTCTTATATTCTTCACATTTTATAAATCAAATTAATCAACCTTTTGATTTTTTTGTTCAATTTATTGGCTATTGTGCATCAAAAAAGGAGTTTAAAGATTTTGAAATTGGATTAAACTATATTAGAGACATAGAAACTTTTATTGCTGTTATAAATGAAACTAAGGATGAAATTGTTAAGAGATATACAAAAGATTCTTTTAAGCCTATTAAAATAAAAACTAACCTAGATCTTATAAAAAAAGAAAAAAATAAAGAAATGAATGATATAAAAGAGGCTATTAAATCTATAATTTCTTATTCTAAAGCAAAAAAGGTATTATTAGTATATTTTACAAGTAATTTTTGGATAAAAATATTGAAAGAATATAATACATCAGATGAAATCAATATAAAACATTGTTATGAATTAAGAAAAATATTTTTTGAATATAATGATTTAGTCAATGAACTATATGGAAAGGAACAAAAATCTGAAATTAAAAAAGATATAAACAAATATTTCGAGAGGGATGAATTCGCCTTTATATTAGATAAAAATATTAAAAAATTGTTAGAAAATAATACAGAATTATCAAATGCTGAAATACTTGGTTTTGTAGAAGCTTTTAATCCTTATTATAAAGAAGATAAATTTTCATATAAAAGAGATACTTATATATTTGACTACTTAAATTTTGATGATAATACTGAAGAATTTATTGAAACTTTTAAAAAACTTAAATTTGAAAAAATGTTTCAAAATAAAATAATTGAATTTTTAAATAAAATGACTTCAAAAATTAAAAATATATCTAACTTTGGTACCATTTTAAAAATAATTGACATAAAAGAGATAAAAAAGCCAAAAGATGATGAATTCTTTACACTGCTTAAAGATAAATATGAAAAAGTTATAAAGAAACAAATAGAGTCATTAACTGATAAAGAATTAGATAACGCTGTAACTATATTAGCTAAATTTGTTAAATTGATATATATTCATGAAGAAAAAGAAAAAAAATGTAATTTTATTGAAAAAAAAATAAACAAATTAGATAAAGAGATAAGCTCTTTAATTTATAATGAATTGATGAGAATATGTAAAGGCGATGAATATAAGGAAATGAAAGAACTAATATATCAAAAATTTTTCAACAAATTAGAGAATATTAATAGTATAATTGATTTAATTGATAGTTTGGAAGAAGCAGATAAAAAAGTTTTTTTGGAAGGATTAATGAAAAAATGCGATTTCAAAAAAGAAGAATATTATTCAAATAAAGAAAATAAAAAAATTGATTTATTATGCGAGTTAAATGAAAAAAAGAAAATTGAAAAAAATGAAGAAAATAATTATATTGGGAATATTGAAATAACAATTCAAGAAATATATAAAGATTTAGATGGAGAAATTTTGATAGAAAAACTTGAACAATTTTTAGAGAACGATGAAAAACAAGTAATAAAAAGATTAGGATTAATAAAACTAAATTATTCAAGTTTTGACCCAGTAACACTATATGAAAATTTAAAAAAAATAATTGAAAAAATAAAAGAGGATATCAAAGAATTAAATTCAATTAAAAGTTCTCTTTTAATATTTCTTAGAAATAAATATCAAAAAGAAATTAGAGATATTACAATGATTATTAATGATATCAAAATAAAAAGTTTAAAAAATTATAAAGATGAAAAAACTCAATTGACGATTGTTAAATTAAAAGAGCTTAAGGCTAATGTTGAAGATGTTGAAAATGTTAAGAATTTTTTACTTTTTAAAGTTTTATATAATGAGGCGTATGGGGATCAAGAAAAACGCTTTACTGATGCATTGGCAAAATTAAAAGAAATAAAAGGTTCATTCGAAAAAGAAAATGCTAGTGCTAAAGAAATTTATAAAGAAAATGAAGACATTTTTAATAAAATAAAGGATATGCTTAGTAATAATGAATCTAAAGCCGAAATTTTTATAAAACAAATGATAGATTATTTCAAAATATCAGAAAAAACAGAATTAATTAAAGAATTAAAATTTATATTTAAAAGTAAGATATATGAAATTGATTTAAAAAGTATTATTTACTTTTTTGAAAATTTAAATGTTGAAGTTGATAATACTAATGATAAATTTTTTGAAAAAATACCCAAAAAACTATCAGAACTGAGTTTAGATGACCGTAAAAAAAATTTAAATGATTTAAAAGTAAATGGAATATATGATTATGAAAATCCAAATAAAAATTATAAATTATTTACTTCTTTATATGAGAAAAAAGAAGCCATAGAGTTTTTATTATCCAAGACAGGTCAAGATATTAGTACTTTAAAGAATAAAATAGATCCGACTAATAGAACAATAACTGTAAAGAATATAGAAGATACTGAAGTATGTATAAAAATATTTAATAAATTAAAAGGATTAAAAAATTATACTAAAATATTTGAACATATTAAAAAGGAACTGAAAGAAGACGAAATTGCTAAATTTGAAACTTACTCAAAAAATTATTCATCAATTATTGAATTAGAAAGAAATGATGATTCTTCACTTAATCTTTTTAAAAAAGTTAATGATTATCTTAAAGGCGCAACTTTTATTTTTAGACAAGATAATGAAGATTTCTCCTATGGTGAAAAAGGAATAACTAATATGGAAGAATTAATTCATCTAAAAAATAAAATACATATTAAAGAACCAATAGGAAGAGAACCGAAAGATGATTATGAACTAAAATGTTTCAAATTAGATTTTTTTAAAAAGTTAATATCTGATTTAGAAGTAATATATGAATATATGAAATTTTTACGAATCAAAGGAAGTAGCTTGCCAATACTAATTAACATACAAATAAAATATATAAAAACTCCCAGCAAAAAATATATTTTAAACAAAAAAACAACAAGTTTTGAAGAAATAAGAGATTTTCTATTTCTAGCTAAAACAGATTATATTACTCAATTGGATTCAATTTATAAGCAAAAAAAATATTTAAGGTTTTTATTTGGAAAACTATTTAGAAATATTATGAAACATTTAGATGGAAATTATAATGTTTCTGACATTTTAAGATTCATTCTAAATAAAACAGATAGTAATGAAGAAATTAAAGATGGTAAAGCAGCTAATCCTCTTAAAGCTGAAGACTATGTTCATCAATATAAAATTTATAATGAAAATTCATTTGATAATATTTCAAAATATTTGACTTCTTTATTTGAGAACAATGGCATATCATTACAAAAACATTATGAAAATATGTTAATGAGAGAAAAAGACAGATATAAAGGTATTTATTTACATAAATGTGAAAATGAATCTATGGAAGAATTTATTGTAAAAATATATTTGGAAAAAATGAATCAATTACCTATTGCACAAAATGTATTAATTAGTTGCAAAGAAACATCTCAAGAAGAAATGCAAGCTTTCTTTTATAGAGCAATATTATGTGATTATAATACTTTATTCGTTGTTGAAATAAATGATTCATTTTCAGATTTTATGCAGAATATAATGTACACTTATATTGATACATTATTAACATATAAAAATGAAAAATATAAAGAATACGAAAATAATTCGGGTGTTGAAAAAACAAAAACTAGGGAATATTTAAATTCATGTATAATATTTGTATATGAAGAAAATAAAAAAGATAGTTTAGCTTTTTTAAATGAAATAAAGAGATTTGAACCAGAAGAAATAGGATGCTCTTTTTCAATAGACAAAAAAATATTGGAAAATATTAAAGTTATTTCTTCTAGTGTATGTGGTTTAGGAAAATCTTATAAAATAAAAAAAATGATAGAAAAAGATAATAAGGAATATTTTCATTTTCCTCTTGGAGGAATATTATCAAAAAAAGTTATTTTCCAAAAACTATCAAGATTATTAAAAAAAATAAAGGAAAAAATAAAGGATAATAATAATAATTATAGAAATGTAGCTATCCATCTAGATCTAACAGAATCTAAAGAAACATCTATAATAAATGACTTTTTTTTTTCATTTTTGATAACCAAATTTTATACTAATAATGAAAATATAATTTATATTCCAAAAGATATAGATATTTATATTGAAATTCCAAATTGTTTCGACAATTATATATCAAAATTTGGAATATTAAATACAAATGCATTTACTAAAATAAATATTTCATTAGAACAAAAACCAAAATTGGATTTACCAAAGGATGTAACTGATATTTTTACACAAAAGATAGAACTTGACTTAAATGATGGAAAAGAAGTAAACGAAGAAATAGAAAAGTTCTTAGAACCTTTTATTAGTATTAAAAAATCTTCTTATCATCAATTAAATATATTTATTAAACTTTTCCTATCTCAATACAGTGAATACACATCAAAACTAAAATTTACTCAAGATCAAAATGATGAGACTGAAACAAATTTTAGGGCATTTGTTGAATGCACAAAATATTTTACAAATGGAGGATTTGCAAAGTTGCTTATGACTGAATTTCCTTTAAATAATTCAGGCTTAAATGGGTTGGATAAAAATGAAGAAAAAGAAAAAAAAGATTATATTGATCTATTATCTGAAATATATGATGAAGATTCTAAAGATGCAAAAGATACAAAAGATACAAAATTTAATAAACCATTAATTTTTTTAAATAAAGAAAAAAATAATCATATGTTAATAAAATCTTCTGAAGAATATAATAATTCAAAAGAATATTTAAAAAGAATTAAAGAAATATTAGATCTTCCAAATGAAGTAGACAAAGATGTAGATGATAAAAAATCTTTAGTATCTATATTAAGTGACAAAACAAATGATTATGTAATAACAAAAGACAATTTTAAAAAAATGCTTTTATTAGTTTATAGAATAAAAGCCAATATTCCAGTTATTATTATGGGCGAGACTGGTTGTGGAAAGACAGCTCTAATAAAAAAATTGAATCAGATTTTAAATAATGGCAAAATAACTGTAAAAATAATTAATATACATCCTGGAATTAATGACGATGATATATGCAAATATATGAAAGAAATAGACAAAGAAGCAAAACAGACTAATGATGAAATATGGGTATTTTTTGATGAAATCAATACTTGTTTATCTCTATCTCTTTTGACTGAAATATTTATTAATAAAACTTATAATGGAGAAAAATTTAGTGACAATATTAGATTAATAGGAGCGTGTAATCCATATAGAAAAAGGAAAGACAATAAAGAAAAATGTGGATTAAGTAGAGATAATGATAATGAAAATGAATTAGTATATTTAGTGCAACCTCTTCCACAATCTTTATTATATTATGTTTTTAGTTTCGGCTCAATTACAGAAGAAGATGAAAATAAATATATATATAGTATTATAGAAAAACTATTCAGAAAAGATGAAAAAAATTTACATGAGATAACTAAAAAAGCTATCTTTGAATGCCATAAATTTTTAAGAGAAACATTCGATCCCTCAGTGGTATCTTTAAGAGAAATAGCAAGATTTTCAAAATGTGTTGAATTTTTCCAAAAATATTTTAAAATTAAAAATGAATATGAAAATATGGATGAAAATAATAATCAAGAAAATGATGTTCAAGAAAACAATAATCAAGAAAATGATGTTCAAGAAAACAATAATCAAGAAAATGATGATCAAGAAAATAATAATCAAGAAAATGATGATCAAGAAAATAATAATCAAGAAAATGATGATCAAGAAAATAATAATCAAGATAATAATAATCAAGATAATAATGATCAAGATAATAATAATCCAGATAATAATGATCAAGATAATAATAATCAAGATAATAAAAAAAAATTATATAAAATGAAAAGTATTATCTGCTCAATTTACTTGTGTTACTACATTAGATTAATAGATGAAGACAAAAGAAGTAATTTCAATACTAGATTAAGAGATATTTTATTGGAATTAGTAAATGATGGAGAGCCAAAAGATGATGATGAAAATAAAGGTGATTTGATTGATCAAATAAAATATAAACCATTAAGAAATGATTTGAATCAGGAACCTATAAGACAATTTAGTGATTTTCTGAAAATAGAAGAAGATTTTTTACTAGATAAAATAGAATTAGAGGAAGGTATAGGTATAAATAATTTATTAAGAGAAAATACATTTTTGTTATTTTTAGCAGTAATAACAAATATTCCATTGATTATAGTTGGTAAGCCAGGTACTGGAAAAAGTTTAAGTGCTCAATTAATATATAAATCAATGAGAGGGAACTATTCTAAAAATAAATTTTTCCAAAAATTCCCACAAATATTACAAACATATTTCCAAGGCTCAGAATCAACACAACCTGAAGATGTGGAAAAATTATTTGAAATTGCAGGAAGCAAATTACAATTTTATATTAAAAAAAAAATTGATAAAAAAAAATTACCTATATCTATGGTCTTATTTGATGAATTAGGATTAGCAGAAAAATCTGAAAGTAATCCACTTAAAGCTTTACATTCCAAACTTGAATATGATGGTAAAGAAGAGGGGGTAAGTTTTATTGGAATCAGTAATTATTCATTAGATGCAGCAAAAGTGAATAGAGCTTTATATTTATCAGTTCCAAATTTAGAAGAGAAACAAGACCAATTAATAGAAACTGCAAGAAGTATTGTTGATAGTATTTCTGAAAATTTGAGTAAGAATATTATTTTTGAAATTCTTGCTAAAGCTTATTATGAATATAAAAAGAATTTAGAATTCATTAAAGAATTAACGGCGCTAAATCAATTTGCTTTTAAAAATAAGGAATCAAAAGAGCCAATAGATATAAAAAAGATACAGTTTTCTGACATTCAACACATAAAAGAATTTAATGAGCTTTTAAAAAAAGAAAAAAAAATTAAAGTAGATTTCCATGGAAATCGTGATTTATATAATTTTATAAAGGGAATAGCGAAAGAAATTGGAAGATTAGATGAAATAGATCCTTCTAGAGTCGTTTCAATTGTAGAAAATAATATTGAAAGAAATTTCGGAGGTATCGATTATGATATTGATATAGATTTATCTTTGAAATTAACTGATATAGAGAAAAGAATTATATTGATTAATGATATATTAAAAGAATTTATCAGTAATTCAAAAAATAAAAAAGAAAAAAATTCAAAACAAGATGGTAAAAATAAAAAAGAAAATAAAGGGATAAAGGTCACATCAGTATTTCTATTCAAAAAAATATATAATTATGTATGCGAGAATTGCGAAACTCGTGAAACTGATTATAAAATAAGTATTAATAGAGTTACTAGATATGATTTAAATGAATGCATTAATGATAATATTAATGATATTAATAATAGATATTTATTATTAGAAATTAAGCCTTCTTTAGCACCATTAATTTACCAAAATATTCAAATTCAAAATCCAGATAAAGAAATTAAATTGTATGAAGGAAGTCCTTTTATAGAAGATAATAATAATGAATATAAATTCAAAATAATAAATGAAATTCAAGATGATGCAAAAACTGAGAAATTAATTATATTCCAAAATCTGAATCAAATTCAACCATTTTTATATGACTTATACAATATGAATTATATAATAAAAGATGAACAAAAATTTTCAAGGATATGTTTAGACAATTTCAGTGAGCAATTAACTCCTGTGAATGATAATTTCAGAATTATAATTTTAGTAGATAGAAAATTTATAAATGAAGTCGATATTGCATTTTTAAATAGACTTGAAAAAATGAAAATTACTTTTGATAAATTACTAAATAACGAACAAGAAATGTTAACCAAAAGAATAACAGATGAAATTAATTTTAAATATTATATTGACAGATGTCAAAGACAAATTAAATATTCACTCAGAGACTTATTAATCAATTGTGGAAAAGAAGAAATTGAAGGTTTAATTTATAATTATTCAATACGGAATAATAACAGTAAAATGGATGAACAAAAAATTAAAGAAAGAGTATATGATAAAATAAGTAAAATGCTACCTCAAGATATAATTTGTATTTTACCAGAGACTCATACAATTAGAAAAAAATATATTGAGGAAAAAAAATATTATAACTTAAAGGATTATATAAATGATGAAGAAAGTAAAAAATATAAAATATCAATTATATATACCTTTAATAATATAGCAAGCCACACAGGAGGTATTGATAAAGAGATGAGATTTATGATTTCAGAAATAAAATCAGAGAGACAGTTAAATAATATAATAAATGAAATAAAAAATAAAAATGAAAATAATAAAAATCAAAAATATTATCATATAGTGATACATTTTGAACAAT